>PVKA01012203.1:24551-58599 GCA_004027165.1 Ctenomys sociabilis
GGCATCCACTTCAGTATAAATGCTTCGAACTTATCATTCTTAATAGCTGAGTAATACTCCATTATATAGAAATACCACATCTTTTTCAACCATTCCTCATGTGATGGACATCTTGGTTGTTTCCAAGATTTTGCTATCACACATTGTGCTGCTATAAACATAGGTACACATATATCTCTATGATACAATGTATCCAAATACTTTGGGAAAATTCCCAGTAGGAGGATAGCTGGCTTGAATGGGATTTCTAGTCCTACTCTTTTGAGGAGTCTCCACACTGACCTCCACAATGGTTGTACCAGTCTACATTCCCACCAGCAGTGGAGAAGGGTTCCCTTTTCCCCACAACCTCTCCAATATTTGTTTTTGGTTGATTTCCTTATGATAGCTATTCTTTCTGGAGTGAGATGGTATCTCAGTGTTGTTTTTATTTGCATTTCACAGATGGTTAGTGATGTGGAGCATTTTTTCAGATATTTGTTTGCTTCTTTAATTTTGTCTTCTGAGAAGTGTGTGTTCATCTCAGATGCCCATTTCTGAACTGAGTCTTTAAATGAGGGCCCTGTTACATCTTAGTTCTTTATATATTCTAGATAGCAGACTTTTGTCTGACTGCTTATTATTTAGGATTTTTTTTCAAAATCTGTGGGTTGTCTGTTCACTGTTGACAATTTCTTTTGACCTGCAGAAACTCCTCAAGAACAGTTGATCCCAGTTGTCGATTCTTTGAGGTGTTTTCCATGCAAATATATGTTTGTTTATGAACTCTTTACCTACCCCTATGTCTTCAAGAGTTCCTCTTACTTTCTCTTCCAGGAGATTGAGTAATTTTATTTTACTGTTTAGATCTTTAATGCATTTTGACTTCAGCTTAGTGCATGGTTATAGAGCTAGGTCAAGTTTTAATTTTTGGCATGTAGAAAGCCTCTTTTTCCAGTACCATTTCTTAAAAAGGCTATCTTTCTTGCAGGAAGCTTTTTTGGCCACTTTGTCAAAGATCAGATGGCTGAGAGTGTTAATAGATGCCTCTGCATCTACTAATCTATTCCTTTGCACATATACTATTGATCCTCAGGTCTATTTTGCTGCAAAAATCATGTTGATTTTATCATAGTGGCTTTGTAGTATAATTTCAAGTCAGGAGTTGATGCCTGCTGTCTTGTCTTTATTCGACAAGATGGTAGTTGCTATTCCAGGTCTTTTGTGGTTCCAAATAAATATTAGGAATGATTTCTCTAGGTGTGGGAGGTATGCTGGTGGCAGTTTGATAGGGATTGCATTAAATTTGTACAGCAATTTTGGGAGTATGGCCATCTTCAAGATGCTGGTTCTTCCTATCCAGGAGCATGGAATATCTTTCAATTTTCTTAAATCTTCTATAATCTTTTTCCTTAAGGTGTTGTAATTTTCCATGAAAAGATCTTTGACTTCCTTTCTTTAAGTGTTATTTTATTTTCCACAGTGCTATTGTAAAAGGTATTGTTTCCCTTTCAGTGTGTTTGTTATTGTGTAGAGGAATGATATAGGCTTTTGAGTATTGACTTTGTATCCTTCTAGGCTACCGAATTTCCATTTCAGTTCTAGCAGTTTCTTGGTGGAATTTTTGGGGTCCTCCAAGTAAAGTATCATGTCATCTGCAACTAGTGATAATTTAACTTGTTCTGTACCTATTCTTCATTTCTTTTGTTTCTCCCTCTTTTCTAATGGCTGTTGCTAATGATTCCAAAAGTATATTGAATAGGAGGAGTGATAGAGGACATCCTTGTCCTGTACCTTATTTGAGAGTAAAAGATTTCAGTTTTTCCCCATTTAGAATTATATTAGCTTTTGGGTTGTGATAGATGACTTTCATCAAGTTAAAGTAGAGTCCATCTATTGTAATTTTCCATAGGACTTTGAACATGAATGAGTTTGGACTTCACCAAAAGCTTTCTCTGCATCAATGGAGATGATCATGTGGTTTTTAGATATTAGTCTATTAATATAGTGTATTGCATTTATAGATTTTCGAATATTGAACTATCCTTGCATCCCTGGGATGAATCCTATCTGCTCATGGTATATGATCTTCTTGATGATTTGTGGCATTCTCTTTGTTAGGATCTTATTGAGTATTTTTGCGTCTATGTTATTGAGGCCTGTAGTTTGTCTTTCTGGTTGTGTCTTTCCCTGGTTTTGGAATCAGTATAATACTTGCCTCCAGAAATGATTTTGGGGGGAGTGCTTACTATTCCATTTTATTGAAGTGCTTGAGGAGTGTAAGGATTATGTCTTCTATAAATTTCTTGTAGAATTCTGCTGTGAATCCATTAGGCCCTGGACTTTTCTTTGTGAGTAGGCTTTTTATTATGTTTCCTCTGTATCTCTTTGACTCTCCTTCATGCGATCTGTTTTTTTTATTGTATTGTTCATTCAAAGATTCTGTCTCTTCTTTAATCCCCTGTATGTTTTTTTTTTTTTTATCAGTGTCTTCTTGAGAAGCAGTTATTAATTCTTTACTTCAAGGATTATTTCTGATCTGATTTCCTGTATATGTTTCTGCATTTGATTCTTTTCTTCAGTTGCTATTAATTCTAAGATTTTTTTTCATTTCAGAGATTGATTCTGTTCTGAATTCCTCTATGCATTTCTGTTGTTGTTTCTTTTCTTCAAACACTATTAATTCATAGATTTATTTTTCATTCCAGTGATTAATTCTGATCTGTGTTCCTCTATACCTTTCTGTTTTTTTCTTTCAGACACTATTTATTCATATATTTCTTTTTTATTTCAATGATTAATTCTGATCTGTGTTTCTCTATACCTTTCTGTTGTTTTTTCTTTATTTCAGACACTATTAATTCAGACATTTCAGCTATTATAGTGTCCTTTGCCTGTGTTCTCAGTGTGTTAGGGATCTGTGATTGCATTTTGTTCCTTCTCTTTGTCATTTTGTATAGCACTGTCCACTGACCATTGGTGTAGAGCTTTAGTGCAGTTATAACCTTAGCAGGTACTATAATTCAGTTGCAGATATACTAAATTCGAGTTCATCCAGTTGTGCCTGACTTCGGTCTGACTACTATGCTCAACTTCTTCCTGCTGCAGCTATTGGAGGTGACCCTGTTTTGTTCCTCTGGCAACATCTTCTACTCCTGGATTGGTTGTGTGTTTTTGGCCCCTAGTCTCATTGCAAGGACTTTAGCTGCAGAGTTTCATCCCAGGCCTCTATGCCAGGCTTGGGCTGTGTCTGGATGGGGTAGGGGCAGGGCAGAAGAGCCCAGAAGCTCTTCCACACACTATTGGGCCCTGGACTAAGGCAGGTCTGTAGGGGTTCCAAGTGTGCTACCGAAGTTCTCACTCGCAGGATGGGCTTTGGCTGGCTCTGGAGGGGTGGGGGAGTCCTGAGAGCCCGGAAAAAGTTCTATGTACCATGTTCTTCTTGCCTATAAAAAGTTGTCAGTTCTGCTGCCGGCATGGGCTTGGTCTGGAGAGCTCCAGGGGGCACAGGAGAGTGCAGAAGCTCTTTCGCACACTCACAGGGCCTGGGTTTGGGCAGATCTGGAGTAGTCCCAAAAGCATGGTGGAAGTTTTCACTCACAGGGTGGGCTTGGGCTGGTTCTTCATAAGTAACATTTTCACAACTGCATTTTCTTAAACATCACAGTAACCATGAATCACCATTATTTCTATGGCAAGTAAATATGAAATATATACTCTGCATATAATTATAATTACTTAGTTGTTAAAGATTTGAAATTTAGAATGTAAGTGGACATTACTTTATATATATATATATATATATATATATATATATATATATATATATATATATATGTAAATTATCCTGGTGTAATTTTCTTTTTCAAAACTAGTGTTGGTAACAGAACTTAGATTGTGAGATCTATTAAAAACCGTTGATTCCTAATATTTGTGATAAAAATATCAGATAGTGCTCTACTACATAACTTTTGTTGAGAAACACATTTTTCTTTCTACTTTCTGACTTCCGCTAAGAATATACATATATATATATATATGTGTGTGTGTGTGTATATATATATGTATATATATATATATATATGTATATATATACACACACAAAGAAATGATTCTCAAAGAAACTGTTTTAAGCACTTAAAATGCAGAAAAAGTTTTAATGTAATTCTAGTTAAAATTTGGTATTCATAAGGTACTGCTAAACAATGAGTTCCTTGAAAATGAAAAGTATGTTTTATCTATCTCTTTGTGCCCTAATTACATTGTTGATTTCTCATGTGTCAGGGTGATTAATTAAGATAATGAGCCAAACTGAAAATAGCAATATGGGGTTTATTTTATAAGCAAGAAACAAAAATAATTTGGGCTGCTCAGTGCTTTATGTCTGTAGGAAATGCATCTGGAAGTGAGGCCAACTTCTGCAAATGGAAGGACTGCTCATTGCTTTAGCCCTCAGTAGATGATTGTTCTCATATATACATCTGGGGCACTCTGGAGTGGGAAAGCAAAGAAGAGCTGAGAGGGAAAAGCACTGAGTAACTAATAAAGTTGTCTGTAAGGGAGATGTCTCCATTAGATCAGGGTCCAGGTAAGAGGGGACCTGCATGGGAAGACAAGAGTCTTTGTTTTTCATTTCCTAAAATACTGTGATGCCTTGATCATATTCCAGTTCTTGCATGAGGAAAGCCGCTTTGCCTTTCAAAGTAAACACTGTGATGGTGCATGATAAGGACTATATCACATAAATGACTTGGTCTTAGAACATCGTTGATATATATGTTTAACTGACTAACCTCAAATGAAAATAATATAACTGAGATGGACATAGTGGTGAAGACCTGATTTCCAGAAACTTAAGAGGTTGAATTAAGAAGGTGTTCTAAAGTGAAATGTGAGGGTGGACCTAGCAACCCTGTAAGACACTGTAACAAAATAAATAAATAAAAATAAGTTATCATCATGAAATATACATATAAATATCACCAACAACAAGAATAATCTTTAGAGCCTGGGCAGATAGTACAGCAGAATAAGCATTTGCCTGGCAAGCACAGGGTCCTGAGTTCAATCCCTGGTACTGCAAAAATAAATAAATAAAAATAAATAAATAAATAAAATAAAAAAGAATAATCTTTAAAGGTACAATTATGTAGTTTTATAGATATGCAAAAGTATTTACGAATACATTATGACTCCATTCATAATGATATTGTATAATTAAGCATACATGAAGTACGCAATAGTATGAATAAAGTGAATTGACCATAACACTTACATGTCCAATGTTGTGTGAAAATACATCAAGATTCAACTTGCTTATCAGGGGTGGCTGTGCATACCTATAATCTCAGCACTCTAGAGGCTGTGGCAAAATGCTACATAATGAGTTTAAGACCCATCTGGAATACATGGTAATGATAAGGGAGAAAAACTGATTTTGGTTTGGTAACCTCTGAATGATGTAGGGGACCTCCAAATGATATATGGCCAAATGATCTCTTGACCTGAATTGGACAAGTTTGTGTTCTCTAAAACTGAAGAATGAATTTTAGGAATGAATGGAGGTTATGCACATAATATATTTATTGAATGAAAGAAAGCTCTTGTCTGAGAGAGGGACAGGAGGAGGGCCCAAGTGGGTAGTTCCCTAGGAGCTGTCTCTTCCAGGGATTTTTATAATGTAAAACCGTGAGGGGCCTAAGGTGGAGAGAATGGGAACTCGATTAGGTGGATGTGGGGTGGGACAAAACTGTGGTCAACCAATGAGATTGAGCACCATTGCTCAGGTAAAGTTGATTATTCCCAGGACCAAATGGGGAAGGGAGTCATGAAGTAAGCGGGCATGATTTGGAACAGGGTCTCTTCCTGTTGGGGGTTGGCTAGTGACTCACTTGGCTTCTTTCAAGGTGACTGATGCCTATTTAGAATATCAATCCTGGGGCTAATCTTCAGGGAGGTTAGCATTTGTTTGGCCTTCAGGTCTGGCTCACAGCAGAAGTATCCATCCCTCCCACATTTGTATCTTTGTCTTCTGTGTTATCTCCTTCCAGGGCCTGGCCCTGTCTGATTGCCTATAATATTTTTATCTAATTTGGCTGCTTGCAACAGTAAGATACTGTCTTAAAAAAAATAATTCATTTCCTTGAAAATTCAAAAATAAAACAGACTTTGTAATTTTTCTATTTCTTTGAATATATTTTAAGGAGTACTGATTTTTTTTCTACTTGGAATACCTAATGGAAGAAAATTCTGTTTTCCCTCTCTGTTTAATTGCTTTGTCTGCCTTGTGGCTTATTTCTGTTGGTGTTTGTAGAATTCTGGTCTTCCTTGTATCTTTCTAAAATACCCTTCAGACCATTTTGGAGAGCTTGTTGGTGGCCATGAATATCTTCGGTTCTTCTTTTCCATGAAAATATATTTCTCCGTGGATTTTGAAAGTTAGTTTTGGAGGGTATGTGTGTCTGGGTTGGAAATTGTTTTCTTTCAGGTTTTAACATAGTGTCCTGCAAGCTCTCCTTGATTTGAGAGTTGTGTTGGGAAGTCAGTAATTTTAAAGGATTTATCTTTATAGGTGATTGATTTCCTTTCACTAAGCTCTTTTAGTATTCAGTTCTGGTGCTAAAATTTCAGGAAACTTGATTATGATACACTTTGATGTAGATTTATTATGGTCATGACAATTGGGACTTTCATAGGCCTCACTTATTTGTATGTCAAATTCTTTATCTATGTTTGGGAAGTTTTTTCCTGATATTACTTTTTTTTTTTTTTTTTTCAGTATGGGGATTGAGCTCAGCATCCTGCACTTGCCATGCAAGCACTTATTCTACTGAGTTGTCATCCTGGCCCTATCCTGCCATTACTTCTGAGCCATCTCCATGGCCCTATCTTGCCATTATTTCCATGAAGGGGTTTTTAATTGCATTTGTACTATCTTTGGCATTCACATTGACTCCAATCAATCTCATATTATTCTTCTTTGTTTCATCTTGCAGCCATTGGATTTATTGCTTATGGTGTCTTATTATGTTTAAGATGTTTCCTTTGGTGGTCACTAACTACAATCTTGCCATCTAGATGATGGTCTATTTTCACCTTTGTTCAATCTGGTGCATATATTTTCAGTGGAATTTATAATTTCCTGTATATCTGTTTGGATCTGTTTCATAGCTTCAATTCCTTTCATATGTAGAGTCTTTATGTTTTGTTAAGCTCGTCTATTTTTTTATTTGTGTATATGCTAGTTTTGTTGTGCATATAGTTTACTTATTCTTTAATCTTTTATTTGTTAATTTATTTGGTACAAGGTCTCACTATGAAGCTTAGACTTGTAGTAATCCTCCTGTCTGAGCTTACCCAGCACTGAAATTACGAATATGCATCAACACGCCGATTTTCTGTGGACTACGTGGCACACCAGGGGTTCAGGAGCCATGCACAGCATGTAGTACTGGGGATCAAGCCCAGGTCCTTGAGCTTGCAAGGCAGGTGCTTCGACCACCAAAACTAATTCCAGAGCCCTCATATATTTGATTTTCATAATCATTTCCTTTTTTAATTTAATTTATTTTTAAAATAATTTTAACGTATTTGGTACAGAGTCTCACTACATGGCGCAGACTCATAGTGATCCTCCTGTTTTCAGCCTCCCCAGTGCTGGGATTACAGGATTGTGCCACCACACCTGGACTCCTCCACTGGCTCAGCATGCCAGGGCAGGCCGTTGGTGCGGGATGGAATGCTGGACCAGCGATTGAACCCTGGTTCTTGTGCTTACCAAAACCAATGCTTAGTCCTTGGAACTATCTCACTAGACCTCATCGCTTCATTTTTTAATATGAAAACTATTTTTCACAGCGACTTCCATTTGTTTCTTTACTTCTGCTCCTATAATTTCAGAAATTTCCGTGTGTGAATTCTGACTTCCGATCTCTTCTACCTCATCGTGTTTTCACTTTCTTCTATCTCATTTTCTGACTTTCTTTAATGTCATTTAATGTCCTGGTTTGTCCTAGGTGGACTGGAGTTCTGTGGTTGCATTTTGCTTCTTTGTCTTGACATTTTTTTATGTTCTGTTTTTTTTACTGTTTTATTTTCTGTACTTTGATTTTTTATGATAAAATGTCTTATCATTAGTATTGAGACTTCCCTGGGAAATTTGTAATGTTTTAGAGATGTCTTCCAGGTGTAAGTGGTTCTCATTTTTTCATATGTACCAAGATTGTATTTCCAAATTTATTACTAATGAGATGTTGCTGTCCATTGAACTTAGCATCTAGTACTAAACTACAGTGATGGTTACAACTCTAATCACATATTTTCCTATAACAGAGAACAATTGATTACAACAGGTATGACATCCTGGCTAAAGAGGTACACTTAGCATTGTCAATGAAATCAAACAAAACTCTTGTTTTGGTATCTTTAATCATTGGGTAAGATCTACAGTTATATAGCAAAAATCCAACACAAATCACGAACTTATGTGCAATGTGTTTTTCTGTAGAGGACTGACTTCACTATGAAGAAGTGCAAGGAACAAATCAGAGATATATGAAAATAAATGTAATTGAAGCAATGTTGGAAGTCAAAGGATAATCACACAAGCTTTGGGAAACTGCAGAAGAGGACAGGAGAGGAAGATTGAAGGAGACAGCCAAGGATTACTGAAGTAAACCGAAATGACTAGAAAATGTCCTTTCACATAAAGATATCAGAAGATGAAGGGAAATAGGTAAAGAAAGAGGACAAACAGAACAAAATTATATATATATATATATATATATATATATATATATATATGTAAAAAATTGAGATAGAAAAAGGAAAATAATATGCACAACAATTAAAAATAAAATAAAATTAGTTTGGTGTCCAGTGCTTGGTGCTAGTGTCCAAATCAGAGTCCCTCCAGGCCTACAGTAGGATTAGTGTTGAATAAGGGGCTCATTGGGACCTCCAAATATGGATCTCTGGACAGATTTTACCCAGCAGGTTTCTGGACCTCCTTCCCATGTCTTTTTTCCTCTCTCTCTGCATTGTTTTCCTTGTTGCTGTAGAACCCTTAGAGAAAGATAATCAAAAGATGCCCACCTGACACAGCTATTCCCAACTTGGTTATCTTCCCAGAAGGATAAGAACACCATACTACAGCAATATATGCACAGCAATTTTATAGCAGCACAGTTTGTAACAGTTAAATATTATAAATAATACAAATATCCATCAACTGACAGATTGATAAAAAAGATGATTTTTTTCATACAATGAAGTACTTCTCAGCCATAAAGAAGGATAAACTTGAGATATTTCTATATAAATGCATGTACTATGAGACCACACTCTTAAGTGAAATAAATTGGGCACACCAGCATAAATATCATGTTGTTTTTCAGGTGTGACAAACCAAAATTGTGAATAGGGGCCAAAATGTGCCATAGGAAGAAGTTGTTCAAGAGAAATGGTAATGGGTTGGGGGTACATTTGGAAGGAAGGTAAAGAAAATACTGATAAAAGAAGAATAAAATGGGGCTGGCTAAATAGCTCAGCTGGTTAAATCACCTACAAGCAGGTGCAAGGGCCGGGGTTTTGATCCCTGGATCTGCTGTGCCAGCCCTGCCCCGGGGTGAGCTGATTTGGCAATTGAGACTGGGCATAGTGGCATGTGCCTGTAATCCAGGCTCTTGGGAGACTGTAAACAGTCAGATCACTACAAGTCCGATCTAGTGGTGATTCCCTGAACATCCTGTAGATCCTTCCCTATAATACACAAAAAGAAGAAGAAGAGGGAGAAGGAGGAGGAGGAGGAGGAGGAGGAGGAGGAGGAGAAGGAGAAGAAGGACAAAATGGAAACAAATATTTGTAAATAAGAATTTGAATAGGGGGTGAAGGGAGGGAAGAGTGGGAAAAAAGAGGAAGCAAAATACACCAGGTACAGATACAAATTCCTTATGATAAATATAAACATTATGCTTATCTGAATGTTATCAATAAGCTTAATAATAAGGAAAACAAGAAAAGTAAGCAACATATAAATATCTTGAAGTAGATATTGATTTTAATCTTATTCTACACCAATATTTCAACAAATATTATTTAAGACAGAGTTTTTTGTTTCACAACATATTTAGATGAAACAGGAGTTGACTACCATTTTCATTATCTTTTAAATTTATTATAGATTTTGATTATATCTTAACATGCTTTCACCTTTGCCATATAGCATTATTTACGGACCTGACAAATATTGTTTGCTTGGTGGAAATATCTGTGTGTGTGTGTGTGTGTGTGCCATGAAATTCTCAATATACATCCGTGCTGTCTATATATTTTGTAATTAACTACTTAATGTATTTTTGGTCATCAAATTTTAATAGAATCATAATATTTTATTTTCCTATAATCATATCATTTTGATGGAATAATTATATTTTATTTTAATATATAAGAAACAGTGTAAACACTTTAAATCTTTAAGGTATCACAACTTCACACGATACCTACTTTTATCTATTATGATACTTACTAAAGTAAACGACAGTGACAAAAATCAAATGTTTCATTTAACCCTAGGAAATGTCAAATGAGGAAACTAACATTAAGATGCAACGTATTTTTAACAATTTTTCCAAATTAAGGATAGTTATAGTTACCTTTCAAGTGAATCATTGACACTAAAAGAATACACTTCACTGAGCTTAAACATTCAGCATTTCATGTATAAGAATAAATTCTAGGGCTGGGGAGATGGCTCAGTGGAATAAGTGCTTCCTTGGCAAGTGCAAGGGCCGGAGTTCAATCCCCAGTTCTACCAAAAAAAAAAAAAAAAAAAAAAAAAAAAAAAAAAAATTCTGTCAAGTAAGTTACTGTACCAGAACACCTAAATTCTAGTTCATGTGTATTAATAGGAGTTGTGAAAGTTACCCTCAAAATGTTTCATATTGCCAGGACTTAACCATGAGAAACTTGTTCTAAAAGTGAACAGAATCCTTTTTGTTTAAAAATTTGAACAAAGAGAGAAAAAAAAGCTTATTTTCTAAAAACCAATTCATTTTCAGAATTTTAGGAGTAATAATTTAAATTTATTCAATGATGAGCCATGAAATTTTTGACTGATTCTCAAAGATGATTCATAAAATCATTACTTAACAAATCAGCTTTCTATTTCAGGGTTTAATTTGTGTCAAATACTTAAGAAAGTACTATATGCTCACACAGGAAGACTTGTACCTCAGGCAACTTAGATTAAATTATTAGAAATAAGCATCTCGAAGAAAAGTAACAAAAATCGCTTAATAAATATATTTAATGGCCCAATTATACAGCAAAGCTAACAACACCTAAGCCACTTAGATGAATTCTAAAAGAATCCTGAAGCATCCTATTTATACACAATAATTGAGGGTACAACTGTTTCTTCTACCTTTCATGACACATAAACACAGAAAACTTAGATTTTGGGAAATAACACTATAAAGACCAGTATTATTTAAATCTAAGCCCCGGTAAAGTGAGAAATTATGAAATAATTTGTCTTTACAAAAAGCAGGGAGACAAAAGTTTATACCTTGTGGTGAGGTATGATAGAGTTAAATTAATCTCCACAATCCCTGATTGTGGGCAAATTTTTCTCTAGTGTTGAATGAATCAGGACAATAAGAAAAAAATAAATAATAGAAATAATAGATATTACCACAACATTCAGAAAGATGACAACAAACTAGAGACTGCGTGAATGATAAGGGCCATGGGCAAGCTGAATGCTGTTAGCTTATACTAAATTGAAGGTTGGCTGGTGGTGTCGTAAATTACCCAACAGAAGTACCCAGAGACAGCAGTTGAGAAAAGGGATCCTTCATTTTTGGCTTTTTAAAATTTTCACAAGTGAAAATTCAGTGATAACTGTCAGAGTTTTGTCAAAGACAACCAGGCACAAAAATATTTATGTAGTGTATTTTTAAAACAGTAGGAAAAGAAAATCACATAAATGAATATTGGAACAACAAAATATAGATTACAAAAAAACAATGCCTACTCTGTTGACATAAATAAAAGATAAACTTGAACATAACTGGAGAGTACAGAAATTTATTTTGAAAATTGTGAATGAGTTCAGTTCGGAGACAATCATATTCCAACTACCTCCCATAAAGTCCCCCCAAACCATGAGATTATTAAGAGTAAAAAATTTCAAATTTGACTCACAGAGAACGTAATACATAAGACCATGAGTAGGGTAAGCTTTGAATGGAGGAAGAATTGAGTATTTGGTGTAGTAAAGACAACATTTTGAGATGTAACAGTTAAACAAAAGGAAAATGGATATGCTAACTATCCATGTCACTCTGTATTACCAATAGATTCTTTAAAAAAACTACTTAGAATGTGGCAGAACAAAAGAATAAGAACCCTGCACCCAAAAGGAATAGGAATGGATAAAAGCCTGTTTCTATGTTGAACTATTGGTACAAAAACAAAAGCTATGGAACCAAAGGAGAAAGCAGTAAGGAATATATCACAGTTGATTCAATTTTGCTTAAGATGCAGAACATGAGGTTGAAGAAAATAAATCATAACAGTTCAAACTGGATCAAAACTATTTAAGCAAGCCCTTGGAGCCAGTGGCAGGGAAAATAACTCCTGCATTGAGAATTAATAAAATTCAGAGAAACTGACCAAACAAGTAATAACAAAATAAGAGCTAAGAGCAGAAAAAAAGAATACAAGTTCATATTCAATAACAATTTAAAATAAAAAAAATTTACCAGTGAGAATAGATTGCAGTAAAATATGTCCAAAGGGCTTCGATGAAATGTAGAAAGACATCTTATGATAAAAGATAAAATATGTAAAGTGCATCAAATAAAAAAGTTAAAATGAGATATACACAAAAGGACTGGGTTATGAATAATTAATATGCACACAGCCAAAAGTCAAAACAAAGAGGCAGAACATTCAGAAGTTGAATTCAAGACACTTGTAAAAAAAAAAAAAAAAAAAAAAAAAAAAAAAAAAAAAAAAAAAAAAAAAAAAAAAAAAAAAAAAAAAAAAAAAAAAAAAAGATTAGAGCAGAATCTTCATATGGAAAAAATCTGTTGGAATCAGAGAGGATATCGCCCCAAATGTAAATATTTTCAGGGAAGAAAAAAAAGATTTGACTTTAAAGATTGAGAAAAAAATTGCTCAGAGTATCCAAGCACAAATGAAATGTTTGTGGCAGGAGGACAGTTCAACTAGTTCATATTTCTCAAAATGAATATGAAGCAACACAATTATATTTTCTAAACCTCAAGAGAAACTGAACAGTATTTTTTAATATCAAGTCAAGATGTCTGTATTAGCTTTCTCTAGCTGTCATGCAACAGTTTCACAGATTAGGTGGTGCAAGCCATGGACATGTATTTCATCACCAATCTGGAGGACCAAAACGCGAGGGCAGCACGTTGCATGGCAGATCTCTTCTGGGTCTGCTCCTTCTGGCCTCTGCATGGCTGTCACCTCTCTCTTTAAGTGGTTTTTCTCTCTGCATGTGAATTTCAGTCTTGTTCTGAGGACCCAAGTCCTACTGGCCCAGCACCCACCTGTATGGACTCATTTCACCTAAATTGAAGCTTTATAAATTTTTATCTCTAGGTGCCATCACATTCTGAGGTTTTGGATTTTACACATTTTGGGCAAACACACCTCTGCACATACCAATGTACTTCAGTAATAAAATACTTACAAAAATAACATTGAAAAGACAAAAATCAAGAAATCTTATTCTAATGCACAATATCAATTGTGACTAAACAACAAGGTAGAGAACACTGTGAAATTCCAATTAAATATATTTCTCAAAGGGGTTTTCTGGCTGATAGTACGTCACTAAACTCACAGCATTAAAGCTATTTCTTTTTGTCAAAAACGAATTTTTATTTTTGACATTGTTAGTGTTCATAATAGATGTTTGAAATAGGTATTTATCTTCCCTCGCAAATGTTATTTATGTTTTCCCTCTCAAATAACCAAATTTTATTAAAAGGAGGAGACTTATTCAGTAAAGCAAAATTTTGTAGTAAATTTTAAGCAGTACATTCTAGCTACTATGAAATGTTTTTATAGCTTCAGAATTATTTTGCCAAGTAAAGATACAGTTAAATGTATAGGCTTGAATATTAAAAAACTGGGTCTTTGCACTTGGTGGGGGGATTGTTGGCTTGGTATGATGTGTGAAAGGAGAGAACGCAAATTTTAGTTTTTGGCACATGCAAACCACACACATGATGGGAATGCGTACACGGATCTTGAATTCATCTTCGTCTCTTCTCACCAGCATCTGTACATATCATACTTACCCTAATAACATGATACTGTGCTCACTAGCAATGTAGGTTTTGACTTAATACAGTTAAACAATTTCAATAGTTAGGATAGATAGACAGCTACTTTCTCTTAATTCAGTGAGAAGAAAGATTTGTAGTAATAGTGTTTGTGTAATTTTAGTTCAAATATAATTACATATTCTAAGTTCTTCCCTTTTTATAGAAGAGGTAGTGTACCATCAGTACCACTCTGCATTTTCAATGTTTCACCTTATAATTTATCTTGTCAATCTTGTGTTTTGCTGTGTGGGTGTATCATAACATATTTAACAAATCCCCTAAAGATGGATATTGGTGATTGCCAGTACTGTTCAGCAATGAATGCTCTCATACCTGTAATTGTGTTTATGTCAAAGTATATAGCTGTGGGGTAAATTCTCAAGGGTGTAAAGGCTATGATTTTTGGGGGGTAATATTTATTTTTTTTATTGAGATACAAATAGCAATGAGACAGTTTCAAAGGTGATTAATAGGACAATGTCAATAATTAATACATGGCATATTGTGATCTTCAAAGTGGTTATCCATAGTACAAGATTCAGACATGATATCCTGTCTGAACACTATTAGTACAAATCTTTCTTCTCATTGAATTAACGAAAGTAGCTATATATCTATCCTAACTATTCTTTGTATACAGATACAAAATGGTCCTCCCTTTGTATCCCTGTTTTTTGTTTAGTCCTATCAGAGATGGGTATTCCGTTGCCATCTAAATACTGTAGGTGTGTGAATTCAGCAAAACAATCCAACACAGTCTAGCAGTTCAGAATATTAGTGGGTTATGCAGAGGATATCATATCTGCATCCTGTACTATGAATAACTACTAAGAAGGCAACAATATGCAATGTATTAATTATTGAAACTGTCTTACTAATTTGTTTTGAAACTGTCTCTTTGCTGTTTGTTTCTCAATGAAAGTAATTTAAAAAATTTCAAAAAATTATATAGTTTCATCTGAAAAGTTACTATTAATTTTTTAAGTGCCACCTTTTCCAAATGACTGGTGTTAATTTTCTTAAATTCAATACTATGTATGCTTGATCATTAACACCATATTTTATAAAATTTATGTAGTCTTGTACTTTGAGAGTTCTTATACTTCTACCATTGTATCATAGGAAAATACACTTTCTTGTGTAACAGTTACATGTGATGTGCTTACACAATTGGTTGGTGATCTTTAAGTCCATTTCTTCTGATTTTAACATTTATTATTTTCCTTTATCCATGTGTTGTTTTCTGTATTTGTTTCCTTTTCATTTGAAGGTATGCTACCATCCTTATCCAAATTTATAAAATTGATTGACTCTTCAGTTGCACACAATTTTCCGAAAATATCAAAAGAAGCATTCAAAATTCTTCATCTCCAGACCGTGGTACCTTGGATTTTCTTTATCTATGCCCCTTAAATAAATTAAGAAACTTTTGAAATGTCTAATTTCAACATACATTTTTGTCTTTATCTCAGAGAAACAAATGATAATTCAATGAAATATCAGTAATGCTACAGATAAATCCACAGTTCTTCTCTACCTGTTCAAAATAACATCAATACACTATACTTATTTCAGACTTTTATTTTGAAATTCATTCTCTTCTTGTTTCCTAATATTCATCCCCAATTTTAATAAGACATCAAATGAATTATCAAAGAATTAACATAGTTATGAATATACCTCCTACCCCTTAATAATTTTGAAGCAATCTTAATTCACACATTGCCTTTTTGTTTTACCAAAGACAAATTTCAAGAGGGGTATAGCTCAATGGCAGAGCATTTGACTGCAAAGACAAATTTCAGTGATGCTGTTTTCATCCCTTTCAGTAAAATAGCTTTCCTATAAATTATCATATGCTGATTATATGCTAATACTCATTATATTGAAAATAATTGAATATCATAGTCTTTTGGAATGGCAGCTTGCCACCAATGTATCATAAAAATTCTTTCTACATAATGACAAGCAAGCATACCAATTATTACATAAGGAATGCTGACTTTTCACCAACCACATACCTGGATCTATACATGTATTTTGAAACATTGTCTATCGTGCAGCATTATATTTAGTACTTAGGTTCATACTTGATAGTTTCTATCAAATACAAAGTTGTTTAATACATGAAACATATTGAATTGCAAGCTACAATGGCTTGATATTTTTTTGTTTCTGTATTTTAGGTCAGGGTCTACAGGGTGTTTAGGGTCTTCCTACTAGATTGCACTTGTAGTGATCTGCCTTCCTACAGCCTCCCAAGAGCTGGGATTGCAGGTGCGTGGCACCACACCCAGTCTCAATGGCCATCTCAACACAGCCTATGAAGAGCCTGAACTGTGGCCGCTGCACCTGCTCGCAGGCACTTTAATCTGCTGAGCTATTTGGCCAGCCCTTGGAGTAATAATTTTTTATTTATTTATTTATTTATTTTTTATAGAACCAGGAATTGAACTCAGGCACTTGCATTTGCCAGGGAAGCACTTATTCCGCTGAGCCATCTCCCTAGCCCCAATAATTTTTGAGGTTAGGAAAATATTGTATATGTCATGATGAAAAAGTAAGGATGATGACTTTCAAAAGCACTAAACTTTGCAATATGTTACAATAATTATTCTTCCATCTTTGCTTGTCTTATTTGCATAGCATCCAGGTATCACTGTGCGTGTGTGTAAATTCACTTAAATATTTTTAGTCATACTAAGACGATTCTCTAATTTCACATAGACTAAAAATTTAGATAAAGAACTTTAGTTGTCACTTTTCTAGGATGCTTGGTAGAAAAAAAATTGTGCAGGTGTTATCTTTGCAGCAATATGTTCCTTACCCTCAGGAACACTGAAATTACACTTGGATTCTGCTTTATACTTTTTAACTAAGATGGTAAATCCTTCAGTCAAGAAATAAAGTTTAAAAAGACTTCCAATTTAGATGTCTAAATATAAAAGAAATAAAGACTTATTTATGTATTCTGGCTATTCTTAGAATAAAATCATGTTTTATGAGCCATTTTATGAATATATATATATATATATATATATGCTTAATGTAATACTACTAATTATATTTGAAAGCATGATAAATAAGAAAATTCTGAAGTTTCAGTTGATAAAGATTTTTTTCTGTTAACTATATCATGCAAAATTTCTAAATTATGTGATATGATATAAAGTCAAAATCTACATTAGTTACAAAACTTTTGTCATGTGGAAATTCAAGTAATTGTTAATGTATACTTGCAAAATAAAACTCAAATTTTAAGTATATAATCCTGAAACTGTGGAGCTAGCATTATGGCACATTACATGCATATTTCCTTTTCCTATACAATAAGCTAAACAAGTACCATAATTCATGCTATGGTTTAGATATAAAACATCCCCCATAAGTCTCATTGAGTACTATAGTATAGTACTGACACATATAGCATAGAATACCCACAGATTAGATAATCACCTGACTGTGCTTTCAGGAAGTGGGGCTTGGTTAGAGTAGTCACTGGGGGAGTAACTATACAGGGTGTGACCTTATCCCAGGTCCCTTCTTTCCCCTTACAGCTCCCGGCTGCCTTGGGCTGAACAGTTTACTCCTGTCATGCTCTTGCATACGGCTGTTTCTGCTTCAGTACCAGCTGACCATGGGCCTAAACCATAAGACAAAATGAGTCTTTCCTCCCTCAAATGTTGAAGGCTGTATATTTTGTCCCATTGATGAAAATGTAATGAAGACAAGTCAGTAACAAATATTTCCCTAAAATTATTTTGTTCCTTCTATTTGGAAAATTCTTTCTTGTCTTGTTTAATTGATGGATACTGATGTGATTACCTTTAATCATTCATGTTTTCTTTACTGAGCTATAAACTACCTGGTGAGTTAAGTTTTATTCATATTTACATATTTACAAATTATCAACTGTACCTAGCAAAGTTAATTTTATTAAACAAAGCTTTGTTGATGAGACACATTTAGACCCAGATGTAGGTTGTTACACAAAATTATGATCAATCCTATTATCTAAAATTTACTTTCTAAGAATCTATCTATCCATTTGGTAAAATTTATGTTCTTTGCAAAATGATTTAATATATTAAATATATTTTTAAATATTAAGGAAGAGTTTAAATATTAGAGATTTTAGACCCATGATGAACAATAGTGTATAGAGTTTTACTATAGATAAAACTGTAAACTGTGGCACAAGGGAATAACAAAAGTTATTACCAAATAACAGCAAATGCCAGAAATTAATAGCAATTAGCACAACAAATTAAAAAACAGAGGTACCCCTGACACTGAATACTAGTTTACAGAGCAAGCTTAGACATTCTAACCATTTAAGCTTCAATTTTTTAAAATTCTAATTTCTCAAAACTTTGTAAATTATAAATATAATAGCATATAATGTTATATATAATTAATAATTTGCAGGGTAGGTGGTATAGCTCATTGGACTAAGTGCTTGCTTAGGTCAGTGCAGGAGCCAGGGTTTGATCCCTGACTCTGCATAAGGTGCACAGAGCCGATAATGGAGTCCAGGGATGGTGGCATACATCTGTAATCCCAGCACTAGGGAGGCAGAAATTAGGAGGATCAATATGAGTCTGGGCTGTGTAATGAGACATGCACACACACAAAATGATGATATATTTATGAATATTTTGATACTATTCATAAATTATCATATATAATTATACATAAATTTATGTATCATTTTGAAAACTAAGCCATACCAAATAAACTGAAACACAAAATCATCATGCTGGTCATTATAGAGGAAAAAAATCAAAAAAATTAATATCACAGGAGAGGTTGACCCACAAATTAGAAAGTGAATACTCTTGAGATAAAAAAGATTGGCAAGAAAATTAATAAATTTGAAGTACACACTCTGGTTGTTTGACATTTTTCATCAGACCAAAAGCAGAAAATGTTGAGCAAGCAACTTGCTATATGTTCTTTTACACTATACATGATGCCCACCACCAGCATTGTGCACTGCGTCTATCTCAGGCTGATTATTTCGTTGACGGAAAACGTTTATACTCTTAGTGAACAGTATGTGAACTGTTGAGGTATGAGTGATATACCTGACAGGAAAGACAGAAAAATGCAAGAGAACAGCGTATTCTGCACTTAGAGGCTACATTAAAATCTTCAACAACAGTGTTAGGAGTAGAAATAATACTTATTTAAATGTGTGCTTTAGAAATAGAAAGAAGCGGTTTATGAAAATCACTTGTCAAAAAAGACAGCATTATTTGATAAAAGCTGATTTGTGCATATACATGGAAGAATGTCCTTATTCAGAAAACAAACAAAATAAATAACAAATTAAATAACAGGTTTCTGAAAAAAGGCATGAAGAAGACTGAATATTCGTCGAAATGATTCTTTATGTAAGGAATCTATTGTATTTGCAGAGCTATTTTCTGGGGTGTGAGTACTCACTCTTCGAAAATTTACCTGAGCTCCTAAATTTTCTTAAATTGCTACTTTCTACAAGAAGTGGAGTTTTCTTTGTAATGCTTCATAACAATTTTTAGAACTATAAGTATTTATTTATTTATTTATTTATTTGGCAGTAATGGGGATTGAACTCAGGACCTTGCACTTGCCAGGCGAGTGCTTATTCTACTGAGCTATCTTCCTGGCCCTAGGACTGTAAGTATTATTTACTCACGGTAGTCTCTTCATAGACCTATGCAATAATGACAGCGAGGGTGTCTATTTCTCTCCTGTGTGTCACGTCAAATGTACATTAAATGCTTAATCACTTAATGGATGAATGATTATGCGACTGCATTTTTCATATTTATAACCAAAATAAAATTATGGATTTTGAAAAAATAAAATTTTTTATCATAGACTGAAAGAATAGGATGAAGTGATACAAAAATTTGTCAAATTATTGTTGCTTTAATATTTGAATTTTTATTACTCAATCAATATGAACAGTGATAAAAATTAAAGATACAAGACAAAAATATATGACAATCTCACTAACATGACAATTATTAAGTAATTGTAAGGAAATATTTAAAAGTAGATTTAGAGCTTTCTTAAGAACAAAGGCATTTTTTTAAAGCATGAGGCCCTTATTTTAACTATGTCTCCAACACTTCTGCAACAGCTGAGTTAATTTTCTTATTGCTGAGAAAAAATACTCAGCACCCAAAGTTAAAGGCCAAAAGGTTCACATGGCTCACAGTTCATAGAGGTTTTATTTCACATCTGGTGACTCCAAGGCAGGGTGATGTGACAGAGCAGCATCACAGAAGAGGACCAGGACATGGCAAGCAGACGGCACTAGGACAGCAATGCTTTGTTGTCCAAAGCATCAAGTGACAGCTGATAGGCAGTGACCTTCTATATGTCCTTCATATCGCATCTGAGTTCTCTACTGGGTGGTACTCACACCCAGGGTGCGTAGCCTTGTCTTAACATGGTTCCAGGAGTAGATCCCAGCCTCACATCCTTGATCCCATTCCCTCCTCTGAAAAGTCTGACCTATGTCCTCCTGAAAATTTTGGACATAGAAGCCATAACAAGTAGGAGATACTAAAAGGTATCTTCAGGATGAATATATTAAAATTCACACTTACTGCCTTATACCTCTGTACTTTCTTGTAGTCTAATAGAATTCAAAAGATTATGACAAAATTGCAAAACATTTAAAATCAGAATTAGTAATTTGTGGGCTGGTGAAACATCTCAGCACAATGCCTCCTTAGGTACATGAAGGGACCAAGGTTCGATTCCCAGCACCACATGCCACACCAGCCCTGCCCTTGGACATGCTGAACTGCACTAAGACTGGGCATGGTAGAGCATGCCTACAATCCTGGGGAGGCTGAAAACAGAAGGATCATTATGAGTCCAAGCTGCATAGTGAGACCCTGTACCAAATATGTTAAAAGAAAAGGATTTTGAAATTGGTCAAATTGAATATTGCAAGCATAGAAATTAACTAATTAGATTTTTAGTCTTTGGACATCTTTAAGATGTCAGTTTTAAGGAAAATTTTAGGAACTAGGAAAAAAACCTCTCATGGAACACTGGAATTTGTACTGACAAATAAAATAGTGTTTTGAAGCAGGACAACATGAATACATGCAAAGTAGTTGAAAAGCCCCTAATATTACCTTCAGGTGAGGCAGTAGGTAATGTTAGTAGAAGCTTATTTCTGTATTTATTCAGTATATTAATAAGGCCCTTCTGAAGAGTAACAATCTCTTGAGGGCAACATAATAAGCAAGAGCACAAAAATGTTTGCCATTAGGAAAACTATCTTCTGTTAGATAATGCATGAATAAATAAGAAAATAATGTAATTCAAGGAATTTATAACTTTATGAAAAAAGACTAAGTGATTGACATAGAATATGATTGAATGTTTAAAATTAATTCAGTGAAATAGTTACTCAGTTATTGCAAAATAGAGAAAACCTCCTTGAGAGTAAAACAGTTTGATGCATTTGTAGTCTAGTTGGTAGTAAAATGATTAAATATTGTGTTTGAATGCAGTGTTTGATCAATTATGTCTATCTGTGAAGATTTGTTAAGAGAAGTTTAACTAAATTGGCTCAGCAATTTCACACTTAGGGTCTGCAAGCACTAGGGCAGCTCACTGCTTGGTTGTTATAAGAGGAACAAGGAAGGGCCAATCTATATATTCTGTGCTTTGGAGGAACACCAGTCTTTGCCTTTGCTAGGTGGTCATCCCCTGGCTTTCAATGCTGACTCTCGCTTCCAGAGTGAATCCTTCAGCCTTCTCACATACACCTGTGTGCTTCCTTTTTTTTTTTTTTTTTTTTTTTTGTGGAACCAGGTATTGAACTCAGGCCCTTACACTTGCCAGGGAAGCGCTTATTCCACTGAGCCATCTCCCTGGCCCCACCTGTGTGCTTCCTGATGTGGACTTGCATGGACACTCAGTGATTCAGGCACTCTCTGCATGCTTGCGCATCTGACTTTATGGGTGACCATCATAAGCCAATCTTGTTATTTCTTATATATTTATGTACCTTGTGTGTATTGTTTCTCTTTTGTAATACTGACTAATATAAAGACATAAATTAGAGACTAAATAAAAATTGCCAAATTTCTGAAAATATACATAGAAATAACATCTGAGAATTGGAAAAAATATGAAGGGATCATGTACTGTGAAATATTTGCTCATATTCCAGGTTGTAAATGAAGATAAAAAAAAAGCAATAGTTCAATCCCTAACACATTGCCTGAAAGCATTGATGTCAAATGGAACAATATGTCTAGAGTTTGGAGTTTAGGTTGACAATGAAGAAAATATATTGTGGGTTATTTATATATAGACACAACTTATGAGAAAAAAAGTGATTGAAATGATTACAGAGATATAAGAATGCTTGAAACATTACCGAAAAGAGAGCAAAATCTATTCTGTAAACATCTGGAGGCTTAACCAAAATATTTCTGTCCATTTATCCAGTTACCTATTACTGCATTAATATCTAACAAACTGTGGTCTAGAACAAAACTCATTTTACTATTCCTTTTTATTTTATCAACAGCAGTTTAAGAAACATAAGCTTAGTGAACATATATAGAGTGAAGCTGTATACCTTATTCAGAGAGCAGAAAGCCTTGTCATTGGGTTCATTTATGTATTTGCTCTTCAGTGGGGTTAGGTGTTTGGTCTAGACAGCTGCGTTGGACAGAGCACTGGTATGAGATCCTTCAAGCATGATGATCTCAAGGTGATGATATTTCTCATAGTGCATGAAAATTCCAGTGAAGAGGTTGGGAAAAGGGCAACTTTATATAATCTAATGCTTACATTATTCCTCTAGAGATAAGAACTGTCTCAAGACCACTCATTCATTGCCAGGCATACACAATAATAAGACTTACATGGGGAAAAGTATTGAAAAATATGATCATATTAAGCATCAATATATAAAAGTGCACACACACACACACACGCATATACACACATGATATCTGACTTCTACATATGCAACAGACAATGATAGGGCAGATACAAGATAATGTCAATAGAGCTGCCTCTTAAAAATATATGAAACTGAACATAAGCTGTCAAATCCTCAAATAGTGCTCGTTCATGTTTCCTTGGAATGAACCCATAAACAAAATGGATTTCAATTTGCCCTCTGGACTCTTAAGTCTGTGATCTGAGTCTTTCATATTCCACAAATAATGAATAGTCAGTACTTTCAACTTTTCAGTTTTCTTTCTTCCCATAGATATCTGGAAAGTAAAAATTGTTTCTATCCTTTTTAATCTATGTTATCCATGTAAGATACAAAAAGGTTTTGTTTATCCAGTTATAACCTACTTCATTAGAAGAAGGACACAGCACAAATTTCCTTTAAAAAAAGACTTTCTCTATGATGGGCATTTTATAAAGATTCACTAGGAAAATGTCCTTAAGGATTATAGAAGCACTTTCATTTAAGAAATGGGGTCTATGAAGACATATCTTAATGTTCTTGGAAAGCCGTGTATATCTGAAAAGGTCTATGAAGTATCATATTAAGTCTTTCTACAGTTTCAAGAAGTTATTTATAGTAGTAAGTTTGACTTCATCTTTACACCAAGACCACAACCTGATAGCAAACTGGTTTTACTTTTATTCCACATGACTTTGACTCTTTTGAGAACATTTTTTTTAATTGAAAACAATTGTTCTTTTCTCCTAAAAGTTCATCAAAATTTAATTAAGCCACTATAAGTAGCTCTTTTAATTCACCTATCTTTTGTTTTACAATAACCATGTAGGAAATGGTAATTATTAGCAACAGCATTTAGTCCAGCAGTCTCTTGTACTAGATTTGGGAAAGATTTTTGTCTTCTACATTACGGCAGAATTTGAGTACTGCATAATAAGACCTGCCCAGCCTCTACTAGCCAATATTCTTTTTCACTCTTTCATCGCCTCAGTGAAATACACACTGTCAATCATAGTCTATTTAGATTCTGACTAGCACCCTACTCTGTAACAAACGTCATACATTGTAAGTTTTTGTTACAGCTTCAACTCATTTTCATATAAGAATTATCTTTCATTTAGTCTTGTTATGAAATAAATGGTCCAAAAACTTGTTGACTTGGCATTAAAAGTCTCTGAGTCCATGATTTGGAGATCATAAATTTTACCTCTACCTTATTAAATGATCTTACTGATCTACACAATATTAATTCAAGTCATTTGATGGCATTCATGTGGAAGAAGGACTGGTCCAACATGCATTAGCCAATACACTTGTACCCTGAATGAAGTTAGTAAAAGGCTAGTATCACTGGAAAGTCCTGGCAACAGGATGAATTGTTTGATCCATTCATCATGGTACTCTTAAATGATATTTCAATCTACAGAAATTGTTTTAAACAACATGAAATGAGTTTCACGGTATCATTATTTCCTGAACTAGAAAGTCTCAAAACACTTTCTGTCATATTCTGTCTACCAAAGGTCAATTAAGTCTGACCTAAATGAAGATCTTAGCTGTGCAGTAGGAGGTTTGTATCTTTCCATTGCCTATTCTGTCAATAGGCTGAAACATACATAAACATTCCATGCTTGCAAGAAGCTAAATAAGTTAATGAAGTTAAATTCTCTATACAACAAGAAGTATGCAACAGGAAGACAGCTACATGTATGTCTTCAAAAGTTCTAGGCACTAATATAAAGCAGGTATTGGGAGTATAGGCTTGAATTTCTTGTAACAGCTCTTATACTTTTTTGGCATTGTAGAAGTTGGAATCCATTTCAAATATAAAATGACAAGTATGAAATAAAATGAAGGAGAGATGAAAGAATGAAGAAAATTTGAGAAATTTTACTTTTTCCTAGTAGCAGAAAGAAGAGGCAGTTGTGAGAAGAGATAAAGAGTAAATAAAAAATTGATTACTTTTTAAAGAAAATAACAGAGTAAGAAAATTGCCAGGGAAAATGGAATAAAAAGATGAAAGAAAAGAGAATCTCAGAAGAAATTTCTTTGTAACGATAATCTACGAAAAGATTCAAAAGTCATGGAGACAGTCTTGCATTTGATAGAAAGTCAGATATAAAGGTATCTTAGTATAAAATGAATGTGCATACAAATAAAAATGGATATCTAATAACATTTTAAATACTACATGGATAATTGATATACATATTATGCTAAAATATTCATTTAAAATTCATCAAGATATCATTCATGTGTTGATTTACAAAAACAGTCAAAAGGAATAAAAAGAAACCTGGGCAGTAACATGCTGACTATACAGGCTGTATAATCTTGGAGAAAGAAATAGACAAGAATTGGAGTGTTTCTCAAATCAAGGCTTGTTCATGTAATTAGAACATGCAATCTGACGATATAATTTTGATTGTTCATAACCCAAAGCTGAGATATCCACCCAGTTATCTCATCTTTAGTAATAGTTCTCTTGAGAAGACTGAGTGGTTATGTTACCCTGCACATTGCTGAATGAACACTTAAACGCTTCGAATCTCATTGTCATAAATTTTAGGGCAAATATGGCTCCTAATTTTATCTCTGAGAATAGCTATGAGGATTTGATTTAGAATATATTTTGCTTGCACAATCTAGTAATGATTTTTAAAAGTGGTTATGACTTGAAATAGATAATATTGTTCTCAGTATGCTTTTGTCGACAAATTCATTCTACAACATCCTGACTGAAAGATATGAATCCAGAGCAGCTCACTAATGCAACCTTCCACGGTCGTCACCCATACTGCTTCCCTTCTCACTTGGTGTATTTTGTACTCTCCATTTTCATCAAATGGAAGCAAACGCGATTAAACAGATTTATCAGTCTAAAGGATATCTTGTAGTAGTCGATAACATCGTTTTCATTTTTAGCCACATTTAAAACAGGAATGGAATGAATTATTAGATAAACATAAAAAGTGCTTCATATTTTGTGTGATGGCTTTAAAAGCTTTTTGAAAATAAATATTAATATGATATAAGCATTGCCACAGTGTTTTAAGTACAATTTATACTCAGCAACTTTAGGGAACAAATTCATAAAAATGGGAAGATGGCAAGCTAAATAAAGTATACACAAATTGTGGAAAAGCTTCTGAAGATGCAAAATCACATCTGTCCTCAGATTTACTGCCCTCTTTATCAAGGTGAATAAATTGTGCCGCTAATAGGTTCACTGCACACTGGAGTCACTTTAGGCCGTCTTTGACCTGAGGCTAGGAAAGTTGTTGAAGACAATTTAAAACTGAAGGTACATGAAGAACACCTCAAGTTAAGAATATGGTCAAAGAAATAGATTTTTAAAATGTAGTTTCACAGCCTGTTACTCTAGCTGTTGGTGATTAGATGGCTCTAAGTGTGAATCAAAACACTTACAAGCTAAATGTCCACTTCTTTAAGTTCTTGCAGAGGATAACTATCAGATCTCATTTCCCTCTTCCTGTGAGCGAAATGACTGATTGATTGTTCAGGCTCCTGTGATTCCATACTGCCCACGATCATCTCTGCTCTCGGGGACTCCACGCTGAGTTCATATCATTGACTTCCTGCCAGCCGTTTTGCTGCCAGGACTCTCAGAGACATTTAATGATCTCACAACATGACGGTCACATCCACCCCTCTTTATCACTCATGACAGACCCAAATTCAAATGCAAGCATGGAAAGGTGGCTGACCTCAGTCCAAATTCTGATGTATTGTACTTTTGAACTGACACCTGTCAACATGAATTGATGAGATAAATGTAAGAGAAATAACCTGTTGCTTGAGCAGTATCTAAAGGACAGCAGTCCTCTAGCTGGCCAGAGAAGTCAAGAACAAGGATATAGTTCCCATTAGGAATTTTGATATGGAAATTATATCATCTGTCATCTCAATGGACATCCAATATTTATGTGAACTTGGAGAACACAACTGATTTTTTATGTACTACTCTGCATTAAGAAACAGATGCCATAATGTACATACATATATTCCTGAGAAGAAAGGAAGCTCAAAAGCTGTAAAAATCATTTAGAAGAAAGTGAAAATCAATAGAGTTAGACAAAATTTTTCTGAGCATTTTTCCCCCTCAAAATCATCTTAGGCACTATTTTCTTTTCCCTTGATTTCTTTTCTAAATTAAACATCTTTCTGATGTTTCCACCTGTCCTATGTCACGAACAATGGCCTACATAAGTAGCAGTGTGTCCCTAAAGTTTGTGAGCTCTGAAATACTGGTACGGCAATCCAAAGCACTTCATCACATTGTTAGAATATTATAATGAAATGTTTAGTTGTTAGAATATTCAAACTGAAAGATAATACATAGATGCAAGCCATTTGGTTTTTACAGTGGTTCCAGACAGTTTTTAAGAGCTTACAAGTTAATATTGCTAGTTTTCCACTTTTTGGAAATGAAAATATTGCATTAGAAAGTCCTTAATTGAGAAAGTTTTGCTATTAAGCTACAATGATTTAATTTTCAGAAGAAAAATCAATGTTATTCCTAAGTTTAAACTGATATCAACCTGAATACCTTGAGCTTAAGGAGAATGGCTTGGCAATTGTACAGCCACATATTAGGCAGGACTAACACAGTGCAGTGTTTTTGGCAATGTAAAAGAATAAATACATCAAAATCTTTATTATGTCTTCATAATGAAAGATAGCAGGTTTTCTATGTCATATGAACAAGAAAATTTTTTGAGATTGTCTTATTATTTCTCTAAAATAAATATTTCTTCCCAGCCTGCTGTACTGGCCCTGCCCTGGGGGCACTCTGAGAAGGTCATTGAGACTGGATGTGGTTGTGTGAGCCTGCAATCCCAGCACTTGGGGAGCTATAAACAAGAGAATCACTATGAGTGCAATCTAGTAGTGAGACACCAAACATCCTGCACCTTCCCTAAAATATAAATAAATAAATACTTCTTTAATCTAATTTCACTTTGGCTTAGGCCAAAGGCAATTTTTGCACTCCCTATATGTTAGCAGTTGGAGTGTATGTCTCATTTTTGGTTCCAGCTTCCAAATATTTTAGTCAAAGATCCATGCTGTGAATGCAAAACAGCATACCACAGATTTTGCCATATTGTAAGTGTTCAGTCAGCATTCATTGAATGAAATCAATATTTTCAAAGCATTTTTCTAGATTCTCAGAGAATTTGCCTATTACATATTTTTTTTTAAATTAACTGTGTTGGTACCCTTTGATATACATAATGATTACATTCATCTTAGAAAATTTGTACCTCTACATAATATATCTTGGTTCTTCATTTTTCTCCCATTCCTCACCCTCCCTTCAATCTCTTTTGCTGACGCTATTTACAAAAATTTTTGTTTCCATTTTGCCTTCTTTTCTTTTTTTCCTCTTCTTTCCCCTACTCCTTCCTGTTCTTAAGATTTTAACCTTGAGAACATTATTTTAAGCAAAATAAATAAGACGCACATATTAAAAAATTGCATTGTTCTCTTGTGTGAGAAAAGAAAGGGGTGAATAAAGAGGAAAACTAATCATAGATGCTGAGGAGTTTGAAAGACATAAAAAAATGCTTTCCTTCTTCAGGTGGATTCCAGAAGTGCATTTCAGGTTCATCTTCACTGGCAAGTGCCAGGTATCTCTTATACTAGTAATGCTGCCTATAATAATTTACAGCTCTTCCTTTCCCAGAGAACTGTCTTTAATTAACTTGTGAAGGCGGACATACTCTCTTCATTATATATGAAACAGGAAGAAAACAAGGTAAAACTAATTCAATAGATTAGTTTGTTGCTGGAATTCCCTTTGGAATCACAATGAAGTCAAAAGAAACCACAATCTTGATTCTCTTTCCTTCAGCCATATTGTGCTTACCTTTCTTTACATTTCTGGACAGTATTCCTCCACAATGACTTGAGCAACAATTCCAATCTTTGAGACACAGCTCTAAGTTGCTATCTAGAGTGGCCCTAGGGGTGAACTCAAGTGAAGAATTAGTGAATTCTGTTCACCTGCTCAATGAATGAAAGAAATCTCCAGGAGCTACTGTAGTCATGAAGACTTTTACTCACTTAACTGGAATAGTTTACATCCACTAGACTCAGAAATTTGAGAAGTATATCTATCTATCTATCTATCTATCTATCTATCTATCTATCTATCTATCTATCATCTCTCTCTCTCTCTCTCTCTCTCTCTCTCTCTCTCTCTCTCTATCTATCTATCTCCATCTCCATCTCCATCTCTATCTCTATCTATCTCTACTATGTCTATCTCCAGGATATGTTCTCACCCTTTCTTAACACGACAAAATAGGTATGAGCTCTTTTAAGATTTCCAAGTATATAATTGCAGAATGAGGTTATGTGTCAGTGGAGCTCAGACCTAACAGGCTTTGATGAGTCTACCTTAGAACAATCCCATGAGACAATGCAAGGTAGAATAATATCCTGTAGGATGTGTGTAAACATACAGAATCTAACACAATGGCAAGGATGAAGACTGACCATTCTACTATGCTGTTGTGATTATTCTGGGAAATTTAAAGAAAGAATTATAAATTATTGTTTTGTTGAATAAAACAGAAATGCAAGAATGACCATGAGAAAGTGTAGTGGGCTGGATCAAAATTTCAAAGATACAGACTCTCAGTAATAAGATAAATATGCACTAAATACCTAATGTTCAGTATGGTAGTTTTAGTTGATGAAAATCTGTTACATGTTTAAAGTTTGCTAAGGCAAGGGGCTGGGGAGATGGCTCAGTAGAAGAAGCACTTCTCTGGCAAGCACAAGGGCCTGAGTTCAATCTCCAGTTCGGCCAAAAAAAGTAAATAAATTAATTAATTAAATCAAATTTGCTAAGGCAGTGGACCTCGAGTCTCTTCCCCATGAATACACATGCAAATGGTGATTATAGGAGGCAATGAATATGTTAATTACTTGATGTTACCATGATCATCATGTATACATATTTCAAAACTTCATTGTGCTCACCCATAGTATATGGAAGTTTTATGGGTCAATTGTCCATCAATAAATCTGAGAAATTGAAAGAAAACCAGCACAAAAGATCTCAGACAATTCAACAAGTTGAATAAATCAGCTATATGAAATGGAAAAAAACCCTACTTGTACCTATGTTTCTCAGTGGTACAGAGAAATCTCCTGTGCTCAAAGATATTGAAAATGTAATCAGGAAGAGAAGCCCTAGAATCAGTGAATAACCTAAGAATGGATGCTTCAGCATATTGGGAAAGACAGTAGAAGATGGTGTTACAGATCTTCTTGCAATAGTAATAGAGATATGAGAAGCCCAGAGTTCACAAGTTCGCAAAACTTTACAATTCATAAATGTAATGTTGTAGGTCAGGAGAAAGGTCAAAATGTCAATCACAAGCCCAAGGTTATAGAAATTATACAAAATAACTTGTGCCTTTCGAATCTATACTTATTAACAAAGTAGCACTTCTTAATAGATCCAAAAGATTCCAAATAGAGTGCTGAATCTAATATTTCCCCTATTTCCAGACCTAAGTCACTTCTAACTTGCAAAAGATTCTAATCTTCATAGGAAAGAATCTTATACTGTCAGAACATGAATAAGGAGAAGTGATCCTCAAAATTATTTTAAGAAATCCATGGCTATTTCCTTGGTAACTGCACACTAGAGAAAGTGATTTTTAAGTTTTTTTTTTCTTTTGATATGAGAAGCATAAAAAGTCATATCATGCCTTAAGTTTTATCCTATATTGTTTTTCAATGTGTGCATTGTGTGCATAGCCTACTCAGCACTCACTGAGTCAGATTCTACATGTGAAACGTAAAAGGATGTTTCTTTAATTCTTATATCAAAACTTGTAAATGATCAAAGCTATTAAATGGGAAAAATTATATGGAAGTTTCTGAAACTGCTCATGTTCCACTCTCAAGATAATCAATACTAACTCTGTATTCCATCCAGAAGGGAAAACACAAGGGAGGCTACATTCAGAAACAAAGAATAGTTTTCATTCATAAATTTATTTCCTGAAACATGAGCAAATTATATCAATTTATGGGTGACTGCTGAAAATTAACCACAGAGTCAATAACTTACATTTATTTTGTGACACATGATAAAGATTTTCTCAATAAAAATATCTTTTTCTAAGACAATCATAAGAATGGAGGAGCCAGAGAAGAAGGGAAGAGAGAGAAGGAGGGGAAGGAGGAAAGGAAGGCATGATGAGAGGGACAGGAAGAGAAAGACAAGGATGAGGAGAAACAGGCCCAAAAGCTGGAGCTCTTCACCAGCAACACATGAATAAGAAAGATGAAACACATGATGGGAAATTCCTTTTACACTAAAACATTCTTATAACAGAAAATGTTTCAAATGGAAGAAAATGATGTCCAGCATAATATGGCATAAAAAGGTATTAGAAATATCAAAAGAAGTGAAAGCATAGCATACTTCTATTTTGATATTGCATGATTTATTTATTTATTTACTAGCATATGTTTGAATTTTCTCCAATTCGCAGTCTGCTTGGGGAGGGGTTGCGCTCATATACCCCAGCTTTTTTTTCAAGTACCAAGGATTGAATTCATTCTTCTTTTATCCCCTTTTCTCCCTCTACATACCCCTCTCTTCATACTTTATCTCTAAATTTTTTATTATTTAACTTTCATTTTACTTTTAATTTATTTGCTTTAGATTTCTCCTAAGAAGGAAATCATGCAACATTTGTTTAATTTTGTGTGTTTGATTCATTTCACTTAACAAAATCACTTCAATGGCAGTGTTGCATGGGAGGGATGTGCAACAGACAAATGGAAAAGATAACTCACTAGTGGAAAATACTCACATGGCTTTGTGAAACTGAGAGAATTGACAATAATTTCCACTGAGATTGAATCTTCTCTATTGTGAGGAGCATATTTTAGGTAACACAGTATGGGGTGAAAAACTTTTTTTTTTGCATTCCATTGAACCTTTGTGTACAACTTGGTACTCAAAGCCACTTAGGTCTGTGAATTATAGCACATAGTGACATAGACACTTTCCTGTATTTATATTTCAAGGAGAAGGATAGTTTAGTTAATACTACTGAGCAGATATAGACATGCTCACTCAGGTGGCATTGAAAAACAATTCTCAAAACATACTTAAGTATTGGTCTAGATAGAGTAACTAACTCTTACTTAAATCTATTATCACCTTACTCAAATACAAAAGTTCCATATGAACAAAGGCACATAATCACTATCATTGGTGTACTAAGATTTATAAACTCAGACCATGTTGCTTATGGAGTATCTATAAAAAATGGAAACCAGGTGATGACCTTGTTCCTATCATCTGTGTGGGAACTGGCTAGTGGTAATAATTCTGAGTAAACTAATACCACTACATCATGAGACTATCAAATACTTTTGGAACCAGTATGTGTGACTATATAACTTATTGTTAAAAATAAATCTTAATGTATTCTATAGTAACATACTAGATAACAGTGAAAACATCAAATTAACTGTGGAATCCATGATATAGATTTGCCCAACAACTCTTGCTGTGAAAAGTAATTGAAAATATTGTCAATTCTCTCACTTTCACAAAACATATTATTTCAGAAAAACATCCAATAGCTTCACAGTTACTGACTCATTCTGTATTCCATTCACTTACTGTGAAAACTTAGCAATTACAGTGTTTTACTTTGACTCTTTTTTCAGACAGATATACTTGTTATTTCAATTAGTTACCTGCATACATTAGTACACATGTAAAAGAAAAATAATTATAGATCATCATAATCAAAAATAAATTTGGGAAGAGTTACCAATGAATATATCATATACATTATATTTAAAAGCTAAATAAGACCTAGGTAGATCAAGACTTATATACCAACACAAGAACTTTATATTTCCTATGTGGTCATTGATGTCCTCTCAGGATTTATCTTGTAGTCCTGTACATTATTCTGTACTTCCATTGTCTGTGTCATCCATGTGGATGAGTCACGGCCAATGCTTGACCAGATTGCTCTCTGTGAGAGCTTGAGAAAAAGTTTTCTCTTCATGTGACTCTCCCCAGGCACACTTTAGAGCTTCAGTTTCTTTCATTTGTGGCTCCATAATCTCCTTGTTCAGAAAATTTGGAGCTCACCTGAGTTTCATGATGTTGCAGTACAGGTTCTCCTATGTCCTGAGTCTTCGCTGACCTTGAAGGCTAGGGCCAAAATGTTGGCTGGCCTTGTGGCTCTTCTATTTCTCCAACTCTGACTTGTGATCTTAGGTTGTTAACCATCCAGAAGAAAAGCTGATTAATATCCTGCAGCATATGCCATTCACTTTGCCTAATCTGACTCAAGTGATTTTACTTGTACGTTTCCTTTTGTATTTCTGCTTTTTGCTTGTTATACTAGGGAGACTATACGATATTTACACATGCGTGTCTGGTTTATTTCACTTATGAGTATATGTTCAAGTGGCATTCACTTCAGTATAAATGCTACAAACTTATCATTCTTAATAGCTGAGTAATACTCCATTATGTAGAAATACCACATCTTTTTCAACCATTCCTCATGTGATGGACATCTTGGTTGTTTCCAAGATTTTGCTATCACACATTGCGCTGCTATAAACATAGGTACACATATATCTCTATGATACAATGTATCCAGATCCTTTGGGAAAATTCCCAGTAGGGGGATAGCCGGCTTGAATGGGATTTCTAGTCCTACTCTTTTGA
>PVKA01012204.1:0-58516 GCA_004027165.1 Ctenomys sociabilis
GATACATAATAATTACATTAGTTTGCAGGACTAATTTTTTTATTAGTTTCCTGCTACTTCTCCTTTTTAAATTGTTTGTATTTTTGGACTATCATGTAAGAGAAACTATGTAATTCTTAAAAAAAAAAAAAGAAAACTCAGTGGTTTAACTTGGAGCTGGCCGATACTTTCCCAGCTGGACCCCATACTTGGAAGTAGGAAATGTGCTATCAGTGATTTCCATACATTATATTGCTTGTGTTGACCAAAGGAATTTCGCATGTGACAGGACACTGGGCTGTACCTCTGAGCACAGCCTGTCACCATTTTTTTTTTTAATGCCAGCCTTCTTGTGTGAATTAACTATATCACAGACTCAAAAGAAAATAACACAGGAATCAGAAACAGTAAACCGGCTGGGAATATAGCTCAGTGGCATGTGTCTGTCTGGAAAGTGCAAGGCCTTGAGTTCAATTCCTAGTACAAATAAAAAAGAAAAGTAAAATAGAATACAAAAGTCAAGTTTAATGAGTCAAGTGCAAAATGTTCTGACATCTGCCCAAGCACAATTAAGCATCACAGGTATTTGAAAAATAAATATTTCAAAAACTATCAAAAGTACAACAGGTTCAAATATCAAAATGCAATCCAATCTACTGAGGATGCCTTCTGTGTCTTCTACCATTAGAATGATAAATTTCTGCATGATGGAATTACATAGCATAAAAGATGGAAAATCATTACCTTTAAGCAGTAAGGGCATGAAAGGGATTTTTGGTGGTTTCATCTTTTTGAATGCATCTCTGTAGGCCTTGTGATTTAAGGAAGGATCCTGCAAACCAAGCAGATTACAAAGAGCAAGAAAATCAATGTGTGACAGAAACAATCCTCAATCTATTTTTCCCATACAATTTGAACATGGCTCAGATATAGAGAGGTTCTTCCTATGAACGAAGTAGATAAAGGTTTCCTAGGAGAATAAACTCACTAAATTAGGGCAGGAAATTTAGGCAATGAATGCAACTCAAGTTATTGGTTTACAATAAAGGGAAATGACTGCAAAAGAGAGACATCTTTGATTACCCTATTATTTTCTTCAAATAGGTTCTTTAAGCTCAGTTTCCTCTGCATGATTTTGATCACGAGGTAACCACAGTCTCTTGTTAGGTACAATGCAGAGAAAACTGCCCTCTTAATGCACAGGCTATGCAGAGAAAACAAGAAAGCCCTGCCGCGTTGTTCTAAAAAAAAACTACCTAAGTAGTTTTGTACCTTAGCTACTTAGGTAGCTTTGTACCTAAGTCTAAAACAAAGTGAAAACAAGGAAAAAATAATGCACGGGACACTAATTACACACTGAGCTTGTACTGATTCATTTTGTAGGTTTTGAAGTATGCATAAAAGTCAGCCTCTGAAAATCATCCTGGAAGGACCATGCTGGGTCCCTTTGCAGACAGCGAGGAAGGAGCACCTACCATCATTTTGCTTCATTCCTTAAGCGAGGCTAGATGTTTCATATGCAAGCAAAACTAGTTGAAGCTACTTGAGTACAGAGAATGCAGGAACCAACTGTTATAATCCAGAAGACTAATTAGAAGAATAAAACCTCCAGTTCAGCTACTTACTGTTAAGCTTTCGAGTTCTGAGAAAAGTTTCTTAAACTTCCCAGGGATTTTCTAAAAAACACAAAAGACAAAGTACACAGAAGACAGTTACTTTGAGAAACACCAAGAGGGCTTTTCATTAAGTTGTGCTTACTCATGCTGTGTTTCAGAGCATAAATACCTCCACCTCCTAGCTCTGGCCCACTCACTTCTCCTATATGGTTTTCATCACCCTTTTAATAGGACATTCCTTAGGAATGGGGCTAAAAAGAGCGTAACAGCCGCATTACTCAGGAGCCTAGCTGGTTAGACATTCCACACACTGGTGACTATATAATAAAAATCTAGACTCCAGTTGCACAAACTACCTTTGAGGAGTATGCTCCTCTTCTCCACAGTCTTGTTGAATGCCAAATAGTAACACTGGCTGACAGTTTTTATATAAACAATGCAATTGTGTTTCACAGTAAAAGGCTAAGTAGTGAAGGGCCATGTCTTAATGCCTGAATTGTGAAGCTCAACTACATCAACAGGTTGAACGGAGGATGGGAGCCTAGAACTTGGGCCAAATGATAAGTTTTCTTTGTTTTGGGTTTTTCTTTTTTTTTTGGTGGAATTGGAGATTGAACTCAGGCCCTCATGCTTGCCAGGCAAGCTCTTATGCTACTGAGCCATCTCCCTAGCCCACTTGAACCAAATGAAACAACAAAAAACCAAACACACTTGGAATATCCCAGCCTGATTTTAACACAGGTGAAGAACTAGATGCCTTCTGTACTGACTTGGCGACTCCATGGCAGGGAAGGCTCAGCATGCATTTTGATTCTGTCCCTTTCCAGCTCTGCGGGTGTTATATGAGTCTCCAAGCTCTAGGGCCTCAGGTCCTTCAACTACAGACACAGAGGCAATTCATAAAATGTGTACAGCCCATGGCTGGCACTTAATACCTTCCAGCTATCAGTGAGAAATATTAAGATGATGTTTGTGAGATTTATTTCCAAATTGAATAAAATAATGAGGCTAACTCCATTACACTTTTAAATTATTTGTGATTTTTGTTTTCAATTTGGCAATTCTGTGCCTGGATTGTTTATTTCAGCAAACAAGGAGTTCAATCTGTTGGAAACCACTGCCCCTTCCCCATGAATGAATGAGAAGGTACAGAATGTAGAGTTTTGAAACCACTTTTACTTTGTTCTTTACTTAAAAAAGTTTTTTAACCATTTATTTATTTATGTATTCATTCATTCATTCATTCATTCATTCATTCATTCATTCATTCATTCATTCATTCATGCATGCATGCATTCAGTACAGGATCTTGCTATGCAACTTGGATGTGGAGTGATCCTCCTGCCTCAGCCTCCCCAGCTCTGGGATTACAGATGTGTGCCACCATACTGTTTCTATGCTATGGCATTTGGCACCAGGGATCAAACTCCAGTTGTTGGGTTGGCCATATAGCTCAGCAGATTAAAGCACCTGCTTACACAGATGCAGGAGCTGGGAGTTTGATCCCCAGGCCTGCTGAGCCAGCTCCAACCCTGGGGCGCACTGAGATGGTGAATGAGAGTGGACATGGTGAAGATGTGTGCTTGTAATCTGAGCACTTGGGAGGCTGTAAATAGGAGGATTACTATGAGCCTGATCTTTGCAGTGAGATCCCATAGGCCTTATCCTAAATATGAAAAAAAAGAACAAAATTTTAAAAACTCCAGTTGTTGTACTCTTGCCAGGCAAGCAATTACAGCAGTTTTATTTTCTCAGCCTCTTTTTCTTAAAAAGACAGGATCTTTATACATTGTCCAACTTGCCCTTGAACTTGTGGTAAGCCTCCTGCCTCAGCCTCTTAAGTGCTAGGATTACAGGCATGCAACACACTATACTCAACTCTTTACTATTTCTTTTGAGCTGCAAATCTTTTACACAGTGGCAGTTGAAACTCAGTCTGTCAGTTAATTTGGTCCACTCTAGAAGTTAGCCATGAGCCAGATCTGGCCTGCTTTTGTAAATAAAGTTTTACTGGAACCCTGCCACAACCATTCATTTATGTACTAATCATGGTATTCCTGCACTACAGTGGCTGAGTAAAGGAATTATGGCTTGCACTGCCTAAAATAGTTACTATGTGGCATTTTACTCAAAAGTTGCTGGCTTCTGATCTAGTTCCTCAACGCTGCTTCTTTTCCTATATGAACTACATAGCGCAGTGTGATCATTTTCATTATTTAGTCACCAATCCAAAGATCCAAAGGTCCTGCGGTCATCTCTGTGTGAGACTGCCTCTCCCTGCTCCAGCCATCACTAGCTCCTTCTCCGACGCCCCACATGGGGGGTTTATTGAGTGTCTTCTCAGCTACCTGCAGCAGAATGAGCTTCCCTCCTCTCCCACCCCCGTCTTCTCCCCCACCTGGTGGGACTTGGTTCAAAAGTACCTTCCTGCTATGCACTCTTTTTCTGCCATGGTGCTAATGCAGTGCCCTGCACATGACAGAGGGTCAGTGCCTGACTAAACACATGCTATCTGAATTTAATTCAATTTTCTCTCAATATTTCTTTTGAGATTTAACTCTAATTCTACTCCTCACAGTTCCTTGCTACCATCTGTTCCCCTCCTGCTCTGATCATCTGTGGAATCTGTCACTCATCTCTTTTAATTTTAAGATGAGCAAAATGTCATGTGTGTTTGTCCAGAGCAGGAAAGCATTTCCTTTCTTTTCAGGTGCACTGACCCGACCCTGGGTCATCCCAATGCCTTCCCCTAGGACCAGCCTGACCCAAGGGTGAACCTACAGACTTCCCAGAAGACCTCTGCTGAGACTCAGTGGGACAGAGGGGTTGGCCCATCAGCTTGTCTCATTGGAGTTGGGCCAGGGAGTCTGAGAGAAAGGCTCAGTGGAGGAGCAGAACAGAGTAGAGAAGGACATGGAGAGAAGCCTAGGAGACCAGGGAGCTGCCCACAGGCTCTTGCTCACAGGGAGAGGTGAAGAAAGGGAAAGATGAGGGAGGGAATGGTGCACAGAGGGAGGCAGCCAGTCAGAAGGAAAAGGAGACTGAAGGAAACAAATATCAAGAATAAGGGGCGGGAGTGTGGGAGGGGCAGGGCAAGCTAACAGGCCCTGAGGTCAGTTTTTCCCAGCCTGTGCCCTGCAAGTCTGTGCCTCTGAACCTAGGTGGGCTACTTCATCTTACAGCCCAGACAGAAAGAAGCAAAGCTTGAACTTTGCTTCATGAGGCCTGAGCTTTATTACACTTCATGGGCCTTCTTTAAGGAAAAGAATGCAACATTACTTTTGCAGACTGCATGACACATGCATCATGAGCACACCGCCTGCGTCCTGGAAGAGAGGCCCTGGAGCCTTCATTCACCAGACACTGCAGCAAGCCCACTTCCGAGTTGCCTCTATTTGCCTTCATACAGGCCAGCACGGCACCAGGGACCCAGAAGTGGAGGCTAATTCTAGCTGGAGAGCATTCCGCAGTGTACTTCTCTTTTGCATATATTAGTGAGCCATTCTATCTTTGGTGTATTTTTTATTAGTGTGTGTTTGTACGACCTAATGATTGCTCTCCTGTGGGGAGCTGGACTCGCGGGTGACACAACTTAGCTCATTTTTCAATCCCTCCCCTCCCCTCCTCCCCCATCATCCCTTGGTCCTCTTCCCATCTGAGAAAGATAACCTCCCTTTCTAATACTCATTGTAGGATTTGATCCTTACAGTATTTGGGGTTTTTCATATAAGACAAACCATGTGATCTTTATGGTTGTGTGTACTTCAATCATTATGGTCTCAAGGTGCATCCACTTTCCTACAAATGCCTCAGGGTTATCGTTTATGGCAGGGCAGCACTCTATTGTGTGCAATGCCATATTTTCCCAATCCATTCACCTTTTTTAAAAAAAAATCTTTTATTTATTTGGTACAGAATCTTGCTATGTAGCTCAGACTCTTAGTGATTCTCCTGTCTCACCCCCCACCCCAGTGCTGGGATTACAGGTGTGCACCATCATGCCTGGTTTCAGTGGCATTTCAGCTTGGCATGGCATGTGGTACCAGGGATTGAAGCCAGATCCTTAGGCTTGCCAGGCACTTAGACTGCTGAGCCATCTCCCTAGTCCTCCATTCGTCTCTTGAGGGCCACAGAGGCTGTTTCCAAGATTTGGCTATTATGAGTTGTGCTGCTATAACACGGCTAAGTGTGTACCACTGTAATATGAGGATTCTAACTTTTTTGGAAAGATGCTGAAGTAGGGAATAAATGGCGTTTCTATTTTTTTTTTTTTTTTTTGAGGAATCTCCATACCGATTTCCATAGTGCTTGTACTAGTGCACGTTCCTACCAATAATGTAGAAGGGTTTTCTCCAAGCCCAGCCTCCCCAACATTTGTTACTATTTGACTTCTTGACAGACAGCCATTATTTCTGGAGTTATGATGAAATTTCTGCAATGTTTTAATTTGTATTAGGAGAACCACTATAAAGGCTGTCTGATGGAATGCGTCCTACCATCTTAAGACACAACTTTCCCATTTCCAGTTTAGGTTAGTATTTATCTTGTTTCAACCACTGAAGCAAATTCATTTTAAATTCACTTTCCTTGTCATGTTTCTGTGCTGCCACCTCCCCGAGAATCCCCCAGGCTCACCTCCCAGGTCTGTGACAGTCGGCTGACAGAGGCAGTGTTGAGTCCCATCACAATAGCAAAGAAAGAATTCAGGTTTCTCTGGGCTTTGCAGCTGTGGAATAAAGCAAAGCAGGAGACACTTGGAGCAAACATTCTTTCAATGGGTGAACACACAAGATAAGGCTGAAAAGCCCCTTTCAGGCCACAGGGTGCAGCTGAGGTGGCCTTCGATGTCTGTGGAGGGTGGCAGCCCCTCCGCTGTTTCTAACACAAAAGGAATGATGCCCTCCTTGCCTCTGGAAAAGGTCTCTGCTCCTGACACTCCCCTGACATTACACAAGATCCTTCCTCTTTTAAATGCTGTTCTGTATGCACTTACAGTCCCTACTGAATGCTCTTTGAATTCATGTTTCTCTATGACCCCACGCCTTGGTTGCACAGCACTGTATTTCTGTCGCTGCCACTGGTACACTATCGTAATTTTTGATAGACAAGCCCTGCTCACCCCATGGTTCAGGGTCCCCCTCACTCTCCACTTGGGCACACTGCCATGGAAAAAATGCCCACTGCATCTCCCATGTGGGATGTACTTAAAATAGGCACATACTATAGGGAGGCTGCCTTAGATTGTGCATTTGAAGAAGAATCATGAAGGATCACGGTGAATTCTGTTTAGTTGCTCTGTAAGGTTAGCCCCTCTATGTAACATCAGTCAAGAAGAAACTTGCTCACACCAAGTTTCCAAGCCAGCTGGCTGACAGGGCTTGGGCTTCATTATCATCATCAGTGGTTGAAAGTATGTGATCAACAAACTATTCCATAGTTTGCTCACTTACTGTGCTACAGCTTTGGCAACAATCTACTTTCTGGACCCCTTAGCCTCTCAAGAACTTTCTTTTAATAAACCTTGCCTACTTTTTACCTCCTTTGGCTTGGGCTCGATCACTGTTTGGAGCTGTGAGACACAAAACTCAGCACACTAGCAGATTGAGCATGACTCTCCTGTAACAACAGGGCAGAAGCTATGAAGATTCAAAGGTTTTCATTCTATACCACAAACTTATGTCTGCTGAAGCTATAACCACTTCCTGTGGCGAAGACAGGGAGAAAGAATATATAGTCAGAATCTGGGCAAGGGTTTGGGCTGGGAGAGTAACTAGGGACACACAGAAGCTGCACGCTGGCAGGGCCTGCCTGCCTGGCACATGCATGTAGCACTGGACCCTGCCCAGTAGGGCCTGGGCGCCAAGACAGGGAAGAAGGCCCAGGCGTGGGGACAGTGGAGCTGGAAAGTCACTGCTGCCACCACACCTACTGCCAGAGACCCCTGGTGGCACACATCCTGCAGGTGCCACATCGTGTGGCTCCTCAGTATAGTCTTTCCCTGAGGGCTGCCAGATTTGGCTCTGCCCAAGGCCCACGGCAGGTAACGAAGCCCGGTGGCCCAGTCCAGTTGAGTCTTTCACCTTCTTTCTCCCCAACTTTCTTCTGCATGGATGGTGCTTGGAACATTCTATGAATAAACTGAAGCCAGAAAACCCTGTCCTTAGGTTTGGAAGACTACCTGTTTTTGAGAACTGCTGCTGTCTAAGGCTTTAGTTCTATACTGTGACTCTACCCCTCTCCTCTGCCATTTGCTTGGTTTATTCTATCTTTTCTGTCTTATCACATGACTTGACAGCTCACAGCAGCCAAAACAGATAGGAATTAGTTCATTTCTTATCTGATGATTTGAAATACCAACTCTCTGCTGAGGCTCTTCTCAGTAAGCAAGCTCTCCCCCTCCTAAAAACCGCCCAGTTAGGGGTCTAACTCCTGGGCGACTTTCTGATGGATGACCCATTAGCTATGTCACCCCCACTTGACAGTGGGTTGCTCATGGCTCCAGTGTACCTATTTCATTTTTTATATTCAGTCCATATCTGATTGCTGAGTATAGAAAAAGTCTCCCATAGCATTTGCTCAATTTGAACTCAAAAACTTCTGTAGAGAAAGTGTATTTTTAATGGTAAAAATTTATTATTCATTGTTTTATTCAAAATCACTTCTCTAATAGTTTTAGATACAAATCCCATCTTTTTTTTTAGCTGCTTGAAAACAATTTTCCTAATCCATAAGCCTTTTCTTGTTAGTCATATATTAAAATCACCCAAACACACACACTTGAATCTTTTTGTTAAAGAATTAAATATATATAATTTCTATAGGAGATAAATTGATAGTGTAAATATTAGATACCATTCCAGTCAGAATCTTCTGTTTCCATGGATCATTCATTCCATAAGAACAACTGTCTGACACTAAACATTCCAGTCCAGCACACCCTCCTTTGTCTCTGTGTGAGGAAATAAAATCCACTCAATCCACAGAAGGTGGGGGGTGGGGATGGTAAGGAGGGGAAGCATGAATATGCAAATTGGATGCCTTAGGCATGGCAAACACTTCATGATTGTGGAAATTACTGTTTTCCCTTGGTTATTCCTACTAGTGTGATTATCAGGAATTTAACTTAATGTTTCTGTTAGCATCTTATTCTGTGGGCTAGGATAGAGACCAGTACCATAAATAATTCAAGAGCATGGAGCTATATGGAAAAGATGTGTGAATATATTTTATTTCCCTGAGGACAGAGACAGTCTAATAGCAGGAATGGAGGTGGGCAGTATCCCTGGAACATTAGTGTCTATTTTCTCATGTAACTGGCATTTATATGGAAGTTTTAACCCCAAAAAGCCCCACCTTCAGAATTCACTGCCCATTTTAGAATCCACTAGCTGAAGTTAAAAAAAAAAATTTCCCAATAAATGCCATCTAAAATTTAGGCCTATTTGTTCTCTCTACTTCCCCACTAGTCACAGCAGACTCCAGAAGCTCTTGCCTCAGCCAATGTGATACCCCATTCTTGGGGTCTCTTCCTGTTGTACAATCCTGGGCTGCTTTCCAGCCAGCCTTCCTGAGGGGCAGCCCTGAGGTTATCAGTCTCCTGCTGACTTTCAAAGGATTCTTTCTTTCTGCATTCAGCTGAAATTCAAGATCCTGTATAGCTTGGTTGCATCTTCCTTTGGACACCAGTCTTCCAGAGACTCCTTACAAATACTCCCCCATGCCTGCCAGATGGAGGAGGAGGATGCCTGGCTGGGCCACAGGCTCTGTTTGGGTCTTCAGATCGTCCTCCATGGACAGAGTGCTCTCTTGACCTCTTACCTGTCAAATCCCACCCACAGTTCAGATCTTCAAAGGGCAGTTTTTATCATCATGTGCTTCTTGACCCCTGGGAGAAGCTTTCCCTCCTCTAAAGCCCTCAGTAGAATGAGAGGTCACAGGAGGTCTCCCCCACCATTCTCTTCTCAGCAGCAGGTGAAGCTGCCAAGTAACCTCTCAGACTGCATGCTGCTTTAACCAAGGACTGGGTGGGTGTGGACTCTGCCAATTTCCTCATAATTCCTTATGCAGATGTGCACATATAATGAATCATCAGTATATATTTTCTGAATGTGCTATACCGTCATCTACAGTCAGCTCTCCATGTCTTCTGGTTTTCCATCTGTGGATTCAACCAGTCCCTGATCTTATACTATATATAGTGCAAGAGGAAGATCCCTGAAGACCAATGAGTTGTGTCAGTACTGATCATATAGGTTATTTTCTTGTTATTATTCTATAACCAATGCAGTGCCCAACTATTTACATAGCATTTATATCACATAGGTAGTGTAAGCAATCTAGAGAGGATTTAAAATATACAGGAGGATGTGTTTATTTGGCACAGGGCCTCATACACAGCTCAGACTCCTAGTGATCCTCCTGTTTTCAGCTTCTGCAGTGCTAGGATTACAGGCATGTGCCACCACACCCAGTCTTGGTGGGCGGCTCAGCGTACCTGGCAGCAGGACTGGTGCAGACTGTGGTGCTGAGGATCAAATTCCGGTCCCTGCACTTGCCTAAGCAGGTGCTTAGTCCACTGAGCTATCTCATCAGCCCCTACACTTTTATTTTCCAACCCTTCTTGGCATGGGGGAGAGCAGTAGAATGACACTAATGCACTTTCTCAAGGAGACGTGAGCATGAGCACTAGTCACCATCAGAAACTTACTGGGCTGCGATTTTGATGAACTTTTTCACCAGCTGCACTCGCTTGCCCAGCTGGCTGCAAAGCAGGATCTCTGTGGCCACCCACAACTGGACCTGATTGCATCTCTGGAGCAGGAGGCTGAGGTTCACGGTGTGCTCCCCACTTCCCTGTCTGCTGAAGGTGAAGTAGATCAGCTCTTGCTGAAAGAAAATGTATTCATTCCACAGTTTATTTTTAGTGCATCAGGTCAAGCTGACACAAAATTCAGTCCGGTTTTTAAGAGGTGCCTCAGGAAGTCGTTCCCATATATGTTAACAGGAAACAGAGAAAACAATAGTATACTAAACTCAAAAGGATTATTCTTCAATTTGAAAGATTCCTTATTCCATAATGTTTACCTAGAAAACTTATGTAAAAAAATTCTTTTTTTTTTTTTTTCAGAGTGTAAGGAGAACAACTTTCCATGAAAATCTAAAATATCCTAAAGCTTAAATCAAGGCCAAATGGAATCCTCAAACTTCCCAATCCATTTTTGTGGAAAACCCAAGTGAGACTGAGCACTAGCATTACTAGTATTTGTTAAAGTGCTCATCAGATCCAGCAGTCACCAAATTTTAGTGTGAAAGAGAAAAACCCAGAGGAATATTAAAGCTCAGTGGTGTAGGTCTGCCGAGGAGCCTGAAAAACGAATCCTTTCTGCTCTTCCCTTCTCCCCTCCCCTGCCTTCCCTACCCTCTTGCTTTTTCTTTTTTTATTGTCATCCATTGTTTTCACACTCAGTCCCATTGTGGTGTGCAGGCTCCAGTTGAACTTGTGGAATGTTACCCTCCTGATAAATGGGGCTCCACATGGGGGCCCACCACCACACATGGCTAGGAAAATCGGTGAGTCTAACAAGCTTCCTGGTGGTGCTGGTAATGGGGCCTGGTTAGTCGCCCTTTGAACTTCCCCGAGAGAAGATATAGGAGAAATGAAACAGAAAGGAATGTAAGATGAAGGGCTGGGCCCAATAATTTACCGACACAGGCCAGACCACAACTATATCCACAAATGGCAGAATAAATGCAACATAAGGTTCCACGAGGCTGTAACATTTTTCAGTCTCCTAGGAGACTTTTGCCAGCCAAATTTACTCATTGTTAGCATTTTCCCCTGAGTCTATTGTTCAAAATGTGCGATCTGTCTTCAAGGGAGAAGTTGGTGAATAGAAAAATTTGAAAATAACCAAAATTTGCCAAAAAAATATTTTGAGTCTCATAGCACAGCCTAAATTTATGAAATGTGAAATCAATGGATAAATATGTGCGTGTGTATACACATACATGATTCTGATGTAACTATTATAAACATCATAAAAACCAGAAATACGAGTATCAAAGGTAAATTTATTCTTTAATCTCTGAGTATCACATATGTATATGGCGCATGCCCATATAAATCTGTAAAAATCCAGCAGGCCCACACTAATTTGTGTAATAAGCTGCATTATACAAGCACTAGGAGTAAATACAGGAGGATCAGATATTCTGATTTCCCTAAGAAAGGGTCAAACTTTCAATACATTTCAAGTCCCCAAATATCTCTTGGGCCACGCTAACTCTAGCATGGCCACACGAATAATTATCTTGAAGAATGTGCAGTTAAAATAGCATTAATGCTTTTAAGCTTTTCGTTCCCCACTTACCTCATGAATTGAATTAAAGAGGCTCCAATCAAAATTCATTAATTCGAGAGCAAGATCCCAAGTGTTCATTCCCAAAATCCTCATCGACCTTTGCTGTGATTCCTCATTTTCGGCAAAGGGGTTCTAAACAGACAGGAGCAAAAAGATCCAAAGTCAGAATGTTTCACAGACCAGCAGCTGCCTGCAGAAAGGCGCTAGAAGCTCAGATTAGAAAACATCTTTCCCAAGTGCACTGAATATTTTCCCTGGTTGGCTCACCATCCATGAGTTACAGCCAATTTAGGGACTAGTCTGAGGAATGGGAGCAAGTGATCAATGATATTTCACTGAATTAGCCAGCCCCTCCCCCTCCAGCTCACACCCACCCACCTACAAATCTGATTATAAAACACTGCCCTGGCAGACAACATAATGAAAGTGAAAGCTCTGAAATCACTTTAGCTTCTGGTAAGAATTAACTTGCCAGCAGGGTTAGTGTAAAAACAAACAAAAGAAATGTTACAGTGTGCTTCAATAAAGACAGACATAACTTTTACAGGAAATACATCTAGTATGTCTCATCTCAGCCACATATTTACAAATTTTATTAGAATACCTGTGGAAAAAAAATTAACATAAAAAAAGGAAGCTTCATTTATACCCTATCAGAGCTGGTAAGTGCTGACTGCTTTCCCCACATGTATGGAGCCTGGCCCCTCTGAGGCTGCACTAGTTCTTCCTCAATAATGTGGCATGGAAAGATTAAATGCCAACCCGGCTTTACATCTATCATCACTGTTAAAGTTACTAAGGAGTAACTTGACACTTTCCCAAAGTACTTGATATTTTCTAATTAAAATATAAATTCTCCCATTTGAGGGACTGGACTTGAATAACTAATGACTGAAAAGCAAAAAGAAGGGGTTTTGCAAATAATTTAAATGGCATGGTAGGATGAAGGGGTACACCTCAGTGGCCATGGTTATCCCTGCTTCTAACCTGAAAGATAAATCATTTGAATTTTAAAAGTTTCCCACTCAGTAATAAAAACATTTCCTAATTTTAAAAACGTGTGGCAAGACTTTCCCAAAGCTTTCACGGAGAACTGATTCTCCAAAGAGCAGGTCTGGGCTCCGGCCGCCTCTGCTCTTAGGGCGAGCCTTACTGTGGCGCTCCGAAGGCCCTATATGAGAGTTGTCCAGACACAGCAGTAAGGAAATGTTTACTTCGCTTTTTGGCCCTCTTACCTTTTCCAAAATGTGCCCTTTATCTTGGCAGCTCAAAGGCTTCTACTGCCCTGGCCAAGAACACTTTATGGTGTTTTATTCTGATGGTTCACTGTGGTAGCTGCTGATGTGAAGGTGCTAGTGGGTACCTGAGCTTTTCTGTGCGATTCAGTATTCTATTTTGACTGGAAGATTCCAAGGATGAGATGCCTAATCAGTGACTCCCATGGGGATACTGGGGCAGTGTCCATGTGCTGGGAGAAGATACTGAAGGGCCGGATGGAGTCTGGCTCCTTCTAGAGCCATCTGCACAGCACCTCTGCATCCCATGGAGCTGGGCCCAGAGCAGCCTGTGACCCCCTCCCCCAAAGCCTGCCCTGGAGAGTGGGAGAAGCCAGCCAGAGCCAAACCCTGGGAGCAGCAGGGGGAGGCTGGGTGGCAGAGGGAGAGGAATGAGAACAATTAGAGTATGGCCCCTCCACTGCAAGAAGCCCCACAGCTTGTCCTTCTCCATGGGAAGGGGTAAAATCAACCTCCTGCTTTACTCACAAATGCTGCATTTTTTCTCGTTTCTCTTGAGATTTTCCACAGACCTGTGACCCACAGGAGGACAGAATGGGACAGGTCCAATTAAAGCAGAGGGTTCCCTCTCCATTTCTTTCTCCTCATCTATAAATCAAAGGAATGTGCAGGGGCTTCTGAGAGAAACAACAGGGGATTTAAAGCCTGGCATGCACCCTTGCCTGCCTGCAGGAAGCTAGGCAGTTTCCCTGTCTTTCCAAACCTCACAGCAACACTGGGAGTGCTACATGAGAGACTGTATGCAAATTAGCCGTACACACACGCCTAGTAATAAGGATAAGTGACGGCGATTAACACTGTTCTCAAACTTGAAGAGTTTGTGGATAATTTTACATAAAATATTTTAGTAATTAATTTTAGTTAGCCCATATGGTATAATGATCCTTTAGTTACAGTATATGCACAACAGGAGCCAGCTAGGAAGACCCACTCTATGAGGAATCCAAGGTAGGGAAGAGAAGAGGACCCTAGAAGACTAGATTCTAGAAGACTAGATCCCACTATTAGAGCCTGTTCCTCCCTGATGTGGACAGACGTTGAAAGGCCCTATCTTTCAGAAAGCAATCATAGAATGGAGATCCATAGGCAGAAAGACAACAAACAAGGTCTGTTCAAGCATAACTATTCTTCAAATTTAAACTGAAATTAACTTAAAGGATTGGGTTCTACATTTCATCACATTCCCAAGGGACGTCTGATGCCCCAGGACTATGATCTCATCTTAACAGGGAAGGCTGGTAATTCACTCTGTCTTCAGGGACATGGAACACCCACAGTGCATCATCTGGAATGGGTCTTTGTCCTCTCAAATCTGCCTACAGTGCCTTTCTCAGCATAATCTCCTTATACGCAACAAAAAGAAGAAACTGAATTAAAATTCCAGGAGAGTGAGTCATTTATGTCAAGTCCCCTATTTCAGGGAATCAGAAGGAAGCAAGGGTAACTGGGCATGGTGACACATCGCTGAAATTCCAGCACTCTGGGAGGCTGAGGCAAGGGATGAAAGTTTGAGCTTGGCCTTTGCTGGTTAGTAACTAGCAAAAATCTGCCTCAAAATCAAACAAACTAACAAAACTGGCAAGATCCTGTCTCAAATAAATCAAGCAAACAAAACAAAACAAAATATAAAATAAAAGGTCAGGGATGCAGTTAATCTACATATGAGCACTGATCCTGATGTTTGTGTATTTTAAGCACGAAGTTAGAGATCCTTACCAAAGTGTCCGCCAGGTCTTTCCGGTAGACATATATCCGACTAGATGTTTCAAGGGATTTGGAGATGGCCAAGTCATTTGATTGAAGCTCATGCTTTTCTTTAATCACCAAAAAAAGAAAAAAGGTTTGAAAACTAAGAAACATAAGCAAGTCTATACAATATGCAGAGTAAAACTGAACCAAGAATAGTGTTGATAAGCACAGTAAATAGGATTTAAATGGAAGTAATTCAGTTATGCATACTACTCAATGGTGCTGATGGTATCCTGGGCATTGCTACTTGGAACTGGAGTAAAGCCCTCTTGAGGGTGCCTGTAACACTTAATCATTCTTTAGAATGACAGCTTAAGGAAGAAGGCAAAACTTACCCCTAATCTTATCTTTCCAAAAGAGCTATACACAAATATTTGCAATTATGTATATGCAAGCATTCATAATTGTTCATACACATACAAGCATTTGCAATCTCTCCAGGTATGGCTTTGTACTCTACTTCATTACAGGCACTTATGCAGAAATCAAAATTATTTATATGATCATGGTTAACTGGTTATGTAATAGTCTACTATGCCATCATTTAATCTTTTCTCTATTGTTGGACATTTAATGGCTTCCAATTACTTTGGTCATATAAACTAAACAGCATGAAATATGTTAAATACTAACTAGCACAAGTCAGGCATGTAATAAGTACTTGACGAATTGATGCTATCATGATAGTGGTTATAAAATAGACTGCTGAGGTCAGTATTTTTGTGTATAAATCCTTATCTACTTATAATTGTTTTTTTTCTTTTTTTTTTTTTTTTGGTAGAACCAAGGATTGAACTCAGACCCTTGTACTTGCCAGGGAAGCGCTTATTCTACTGAGCCATCTCCCCAGCCCCTTACAATTGTTTTCTTAAGACAAATTCCCAATCCTGAAATTACTGAGTCAAGAGAAATGAATAATTTACAGTCTTTGATACGAAGTGTTTTCTAAGAAAATAAATCAATATATTTTCCTAAAAGTAAATAGATAGCTTGTATACTGACCAACCCTGATTATTACTTTGAGTAAACTTGCTACTTTACGAACAAAAGTCTCTGTGTATTTTATATTTCTTTTTCTAAACTGGGATTGGAGGAGCTGGGAATGGTGATGTGCATCTACCCACTGAGCATTTGGGAGGCTGAAGCAGGAAGATCAGCATAAGTTTGAGGCCAGCCTGAGATATCTAGTGAGTTCAGCCTGCACTATAAAGAGAGACCCTATCTCAAGACAGACAGACTTGAACTTAGGTACTTTGCACTGAGTTATTATTTGTTCTTTTTTATTTTGGTAGAGGGTCTCATCAATTTGTTTAGTTGACTAGGCTGCACTTGAACTTACAATCTTGCCTCAGCCTCCCAGAGTGCTGTGCTGCCAGGTGTGAAGCTCTATGCCTGGTTCTATTTCGTATTTCTTGTCCATTAGTGAGGTTGAATATTTTTTGCATATTCTTCTTTTGGTTGTTTTATGTGGCTTGAGACAGTGTCTCACTATGTAGTTCACAATGGCCTTGAACTCACTATGTAGCCAAGGCTGAACATGAACTCACAACAATCTTCCTGCCTCAGCCTCCCAAGAGCTGGATTACAGGTGTGAGCCACAATATTCAGCTTTGCATACTCTTCTACTTCGCTTCTCTTACTGCACACTGTTCCTGTTCTTTGGCTTTTTTAAAAAAAGCTATTTGAAGCCCTCTAAAACGGCAATGGCTGAGGCTGGGGAGATGGCTCAGTGAAATAAATGCTTCCCTAACAAGCACAAGGGCCTGAGTTCAATCCCCGGTTCCACAAAAAAAACAAACAAACAAAAAAAAAAAAACAAACGTGTTGGTATATAAGTCTTGCTCTATCTCTTAACCATCCAGCAGAAAAGTATAAAAATGAAGTATACATCGCGGGGCCATAATATTAAGTTGAGCTGTAAATAACTCACTATTGTTGTGGAATGCTGGACTGTGTGGGATTGTGTTGCCGAGTTCAAGCACCTAAGTTAGTTGAATGACAATGGAGTGCCCATGTTTGACAGGTGTAGATAAAGGAAGGGGTATAAAAAGGAAGAATCATGATGTGTGTATATAGACAGTACAGTTGGGATAGATAACACTGTGCTTCTACATAATTCTATGAGAGACAAGATTTCCACTAATGGTGGTTGGACAGGATATTACGTCAGCTTCTAGTACTATGGACAACCACTAGGAAAATAACAAGGTAGAAAGTATTAATTATTGAAACTTTGATGTAATTCAGGTATAAAAAAATAAGATATGCAAAGAATTACACTCTCTTTATTTACTGATAAGAGACATATGGTATAATAATGCCTGTAAATATAATATCATGTATGCACCTTCTGTGATACCAAAACATTATGAAAACAGTTTTCAATGTGTTAATTTATCAAATCTATCTTGTCAAGGTATCGTAAAACTATCTCATTGATATTTGTACTTCAATAAAACAAAATAATAAATAAATAAATAAAATTAAAAAAATATATTGGAGCAATAAAAAAAAAGATATGGTAAATGTTGACATTTTACGCAAACAGCTACACTCTCTTAATTTACTGATAAGAGACATATGGTATAATAATGTCTGTAAGTATATCATGTATGCAATTTCTATGATACCAAAACATTATGAAAACAGTTTGCAATGTATTAATTTATCAAATCCATCCTGTCAAGGTATCTTAAAGCTGTCTCATTGATATTTGTACTTCAATAAAACAAAAATAAAAATAAAATAAAATAAAAAATAATTAAAAATAAAAAAAAATAAAAAACAAAAGGAAGCAAAAAAAAAAAAAAAAAAAAAAAAAAAAAACAAAAGGAAAAAAAAAAAAAAAAAAAAAACTGCAATGGCTTTCGTCATAGACAATGCTCTCCTCCAAAATACAAATGCAGACAGGAATACTCCACAATAAATCTAGAGTTTATTCCACTGTGATATAATCAAGTTATCCTAAGGCAGCCCTTCAGTAATCTAGTATGATTGGGATATGCAGTGTTCTACATACCTTTGACATAATCACGGCACAGAAAACACTAGAGAAACAGAACACACACACACACATACATGCACACATGCATACATGAACTCACACTTGCATACAAAAATCTCTTGGGCCCTTTAGAAGCAAAAATTATGTCTATTCCTAACACAGACCTACAGTGGTTTTGCTAAGATCTATGACTCTTCACTTGGGCCTAGAAATGCCCAATAGGTAAAAGTATAACAAAGCTTGACCTTCATTTTAATTTTTGAATCTTTATTCATTTATTTGGTACAAGGTCTTACTAAGCAGCTTGGACTCATAGTGATCCTCTTGTCTCAGCCTCCTCAGCACTGGGATTACAGACATGTACCACCAAGCCCAGTTTTAGTGGCCTGCCTGGGGCACCTGGGGTTCCATAGCCAGCACGGAATGCAGTACTGGGTACTGAACCTGGGTCCTTATGCTTGCCAGGCAGGTGCTTAGACGGCTGAGCTATCTCCTTCACTTTGTGAAACAAACTCTGGCCAAATCCTGGAGTTTCCACCTAAAAGGTAGGTAAATAAGTTTATTAGCCCTAAACTAACTTAAGCTATCATACTACCTTTTAAAATCAAGAGCAATTATTCCCAGCAGTCTCCACTGTCCTAAACCTGTGGTTACCTTGGATTTCTGCAGAACCTCACATGACTGAGACTGCCTTGGGTCACGAGGATTCCTCTCTTGGCAGCCCAATCTCCCCTTACATCTGAAGGTTCAATCTGAGACTGGTTGAAGCCCCTGTAGTCTGCACACCAATCAATAGTACAACAGTGTTGGGCTATAGACATCTGGTGTCAGTGGTCTCCGTAGCTAGTTCCGGAGTTTGTTTTTTCTTCAGGTTTATTAACATACTATAAGATTGAAATTAAATTTTAACCTCTGAATGGGTAAAATGGGTAGTGGGTAGGTTATTGCTGTGATATACTACACACACACCTACCCTTACAAGAGAGCTAGAAAACTACAAAAGCTGAGACTAGTTCTGCTTCTTTTAGAACAACCCACAGAAGCCACTAACATTTCCATCTTTAAACCTCTTTGACAAAAAGAACAGATCTCACCATTTTATTCTGAAGTAGTAGTGAAATTGTACTTATGAAAAATTATGTAGCCAGAGTGAGGAATACGTTAAGCTCTGTTTTAATTTTCTTTAATTAAAACATTGTTTTGGAGATAATAAAATGCAGGCAGAAAGCTCTTTACAGACCAGAAAAAAAAAAAAAGAACCAGTGCATGGAAAATGATGGCAGGTTTTCAAATCTGGGATAATTCAGGAGATAAGCTGACACTTCCTGTGCTGATTAGCGGTGGATCTATACATAGCTGAACACACTGCCCACCCTGATGAATCTAATTTAATGGAGCATGAAAATGATCCTTCACAGCCACTAAAGAGATAGTGGGTACTCAGAGAGCCCTGCTTAAGTTGCCAGGTTCTGAAGGACCTGGGCTGCATGAAACTAGTGACTTAGTGACATGGGTTGCAGAAGTGGTCCAAAGTTGACGTGAGTCCCTTGCTACTCCAGCACCTCCCAACTCAGCAAAGACCCAGTGGTCACTATCTGCAGTAGCAGTATCGTGAGAGACACATGCTGGCTCTGATGAAGGTTCATACTATTTAATATTACTGAATGTTTTTAGTCACTCAAAAATTAAATACAAAATCCATTTATTATATCGATCTGAAATACCCAAAATATATTACTGAAAATGTACCAACTTCCTGATCAAGATCCTTCAGGTCTAAATGTTTCTCCTATTCTTGCCTCACACATGCTTAACCATCTGCTCTACCACTGAGCTGCACCCCTAGCCTGGAATAATGGTGGAGGGGATGTGCAGTGAGTGTTTGGGGCCTAAGGACAAGGGCTCCGCTTGCTCGTGAAATCGATGTGCTTGTAAGAGCATTCTACCTGCTTATTAGCACCAAAGCAGGAGGTGAAAAATTGTGCTACATAATACTGTGATGGGGAATATACTCTGGGGTGCATCTGCCCCAGTAGCATAAAAGGAATGGCACCCATCTATCCCATTCTCCTCCCAGGTTGGTGAATTCACTCAGGACTTCTTCCATTTGTCAACTGCTGAGGCTCTGTCACTTCTGTGGTGCTTCCCTCAGGGTTAATGAGATATTGAATAAAGACTGTAAGCCAAAAAAGGAGGCCAGTGATGCTGAAATCTGGCAGGTCCCAGTGAAAGCATAGGGGTCTGTTCAGGCCGTGCAGATCAATAGCATCAGCTTGTAATCTGTGTGATCTTATTCAAAACAGACAATAAAGCTTTCTCTGAGGACAAATAAGCCCCAGCGGAAGGAGAGCTTTAACCAGTTCTCCCTCTCCATGTCCACCTGGAGGAACACTGCCCTGTGAGCTTTGGCTCATTGTACATTTCCCTTTCTTCCAGTGGGGAGTCTATGTATTAAATTGTCAGCCAGCAATATGACTAGTTCAAGACCATCTTTCTTCTTTTTTTTTTTTCCCTCTCTCCAGTAATTTCATCCTTTAGCAATTTCCCAAGTTCATTTAAATATGAAAATGGAAGGCTTATCTAGAGTGCAAAATACAAAAAAAACACATTATAACGCTATAATGCCATTTCCAAACACCGGCATGACTCTATTCAGTTCTTGGGGAGGAAATACAGTATCCGGCAGTACCCCACTGTTGTCATAGAAACACTTCTGGTAGGCAGCTTCATATTGTTACTGTGGTCATCCAGCTGCGGGCTCAGAAGGGAGGTGCACTACAGTTCCTCTACAAAAATGCCAACTTTCTCTTTTTTGGAGGCGATCCAGTAAAAGAATAATATTCAAAGAGAAAATCACTTACCCCCAGAGAATGTGATGGCCACCAGAGCCAGATCCTCTTCTGTATGCTGGATTTTTTCTGCTACGACCTTCAGGATCTCCTGGGCTGTACTGGAAACCTTTGCCTTCACACTGACATAGGAGTGCTCTGTTATATATACGTGGCAAAAAACTATAAAAGTGCAAAGAATTGTTCATTAGCAGGGGGGTCTGGTCATTTGGTGCCGACTACATACCAAACTGAGGCACCCACCTTGCTATTCTCTAATACAAAGAATATGCAACTAGATATACATATTCCTGTATGCACACGAGGGACAGAGGTATCTGCCTATGAATGCTGTCTGCAAACACAGGACAGGACACGCAGATGCTATGAAGCTTGAAGGAAGGCATGAGTGGTAGGTGGGCTGCACATACTGTAGAGAAAGAGTCACAGCAGTGCGTGCTCCTGGCCGTAACGCAGCGGAAACCCTGCTACACAGACTATACTTGTGAATCCTTCTTTAAGAACTGCTGAGATCTCCCAAAACAGCATATTAAAATGTCTAACTCATAAATTTTTATTTTACACTCAGTTTCAAGGCAGTCTCAATGGTCTATTCAAGAACAATGCACTTGCTCTTATAATTCTCATGAACAAAGCTAAAAATCTGTCACCTGCCTGGCTTTTCTGTTTAGCTTTCTCAGACCTTTAAGAAAGACATCCCCGCCCCCACATCAAGGTGGTGATGAACTTAGTTTCCAAACAGAGTTCACATCTTCAGCCTTTTAAATTTCCTTTCCACTGTTTGCGATAATAATTATTACTAGGCCATTATCCTATCAGGGTGCATAGGTTCTAGAAAAATTTTTCTTTTGGTTTGAATAGCAAAGACCATCTAATGGTAATGGGCATCATTGACATCTTGCTTTTTATCTCAGCTACTCTGAATGTTAAAAGATCAGCTGCTTTAGAAGAAACAGGATAACAGCGTTCTTAGATATTCTGCTCTTCTTCACTGCAAAAAATTGAGAGTTCAGCTCTTAGAGAAATTTTATGTGCAATTTAAATGACACTACAAAAATGGTTTTACAGAAATGTAAATAAGGCAAAAGCCTAACCATGAGTTGACACATCCAGAGCCTCAAAGTGCACCCTCCTGGCAGGTGGTTGACGGATGCTGCTTGGTTTCATTGGGTGTGTCTCTAAAATAGCTTCTGACAAATAATTATTTTATTGTCAAGAGACTTGTGAGAGACGGAGAAAAAAAAGATTTTCCTCCTTCTATATAAAAATGCAATTTTTGAGCAAGGCAAAAGTCCAGGCTACAAAGCACAGAGTAAATTTGTAGCTTGCTTAATAGACTGATGAACAAAACCAAAAAGCCCAGAGGCCTTCAGACACTTAGTGTTTTCCAAGCTTGGAAAATAATGCAATTAAATTATAAGATAAATGGGCAAGAGAGGTCAGCAATTAACAAATTAGGAGGTAAGATAATTTTGTTTCCTCTTTCACTTCGGGTACATGACTTTAATAGGACACAGAAGAGCCCATCCATCAGCAGCAGTGTCTATAAGCACCACAGAAAGGGAAGGCAAGCCTGTGATAGTTTATATTTTAATGATTAAGAAATTGGGCAAATGTGAAATGTTTATACTTTGAATTTCATCACATGGGAGAAAAATGAGTCAAAAGAGAACCTCAAATCCACACCAGCATGCATTTTTTCAGTTCACTATATTCCATCTTTGCTTTGACTCAATCTTTACCCAACTAGGAGGAAACTACTGGCATTTTGGTACTGGCATAAATGTTCACACTGCAAAGTACACCAGCACCCAAAGGTGGTAGAACAGCCATCTCCCCTGTATTGAATGAATGGGCCGTGTTCACGGCAGGCCAGTGTCCCCCTCCTCTAACAAGCAGTGAGTAGTGAGGATGCACCAGAGGTAAGACACAGCTTGCCTGGGAGGAATTTCTACCATACACCCTTCCTTTTGTTATTCTCTCCAAGATTTCTTCTCTAAATCTCAGTGACTGATTCAGCTGAAACCCCGCACACTGGCTTTGGTAGCTTTCCCAGTTAGCTGCAGGCAAAGGGCTGACAGAACTGAGGAGTTAAAAAGGTTTAGGAAGGCCAAGGCTGAGTTTCTAGTTTATTTTGCACCTCTGCCTTAGAACACAAGAGGGCTCTTTGCATCCTCTGCTTTCCTCACTTTCCAAACTAAATGCATTCTTGGTTGTGGGGACACTAATGTAAGACCTAAGATGACTATAATCTCTGAGGAAGAAAAGGAAACCATCCTATTTGATACTGAATGTCTGTCAGAGTGGGGAGACAGAAGTGACAGCTAGCCACCCACTGATGTGTTCCTGGTGGGCCAAGATGTTGTCCAGCCACCCCAAACCTTGTTTCAAATCCTACTCACTTTCCTCTGTTTCGGCCACAGTTGCTCTGTGCTGGAGCCAGTTCTCCTTAAGACTGAACTGGTGGAAAAGGGCTTTATTCTGTGAGAAGGGAGAAAGAGAACAATGAATGAATGTATTCCTGCCCTTTGAAAAACCATAGTTGCTTACAACATGTTCCAAGAGAGCTAGCCAATTCTTCAAAAAATATGAAATCCATCCATCCAATCTTAGAGAAATATAGTGGGAGTAGTTTCCATTAATAAATGGGGAGGTGGAGATTCTGAGCCCAGGAATGGACCCTGGCCAAGGTCAGCCAGCAGGCAAGGCCTTCTGTAGCAATTCCCTCCCATGTGCCAGGGGTTACCCCCACATGTCTCATCGCTGGCTGCTGCCAGCCTCCCTAAATCTCTGGAGACATGGTTTGCCCAAGCCAATATTACCCTTCAAAGCACAGTTATCACAATCCAAGCTTCTGTTTTTATATTTTTCACAGGAGCAATTCTGAAATCCTTTCATACTCCTAATGTAGTACATGACCTTTCTTAAAAGAAATAGGTGCACTGGGGCTGGAGATATAACTGAGGGGCACAGCACACAGTGTTTGTTTGGCAATCATGAGGTTGTGAGTTTGACTCCCAGTACAAAAAGAAAAGGAAAGAAAGAAAGAAAAGAATGCATTGTTCATTGCAATTACCTATCTTTTACAAAATTTTGGTCAACACTGCACTGTCCAATTCTCCCTTTTCAAGTTAAATAGGAACATGGTCATGACTGCCGCCACCACCACTCTTTCATGTTGAGAGCACAACCTTTTCCTTACATAAATTTCTTACAGTTTGAGTCAAGATCCTTATTGAGATTTTTAGCATATACTTCATAAATGTCATGTTTTTATGAGTCTAGAGACAGCAGGGAAGATCCAAGACTTCAAAATGCATATCACCAGAAAATATGCATATTACAAAGTCAAGGTAGACTGCTAAAATCAGATAGGCGCCACACAGCGGAACTGCCGCAGAGCAAGAAAGCTGGCTTCAGCCCCAGGCTCCCGGTGCGGCCTTTCGATGCTTTAGGCAGATTCACTTTAATTATGAAGAAATGCCAGCTCGGGCAGGGCAAGGTTTCCAGGCCAGGTCCCCCCACTGCAGATACAGAAGGGTCTGCCTACCTTCCTTTGTGGTGAATATTCATCTACAGTGCTGAAAAGAAAAAGTTAAGGGGTTAGTCTTTTACTCAAACTCAGACAGATGCCATTATTTTCATAGGAGACTAATTTTCAGGCAATGGGCAGGGGACTTTCTTCTTTAAGAAAAGATAAAACACCTGCTACTTAGGAAGCTGAGGCAAAGGCATCATGACTTTGAGGTCGGCCTGGATAACTTAGTGAGACCCTGTCTCAAAATAAAAGTAAAATATAAAGGAGTAGAAAAGTAGCTCAGTTCTGGAATGTTGGCCTACCATGTATAAGGACCTGGTTCATTGCCCCCAACATACACATACACCCCCAAAACATAGTGTTATAGGCAGCTGAGTTAGATGGAAATACTATACACAATCAGATAGGGTTAAGCCCTCAGAGGACCCAATGCAGAAGGCAAGACACCTCGCAACTGTGGGAGAGACAGGCACCTCTCCCGTGGGCCAGACCTCAAGACCCAAGATTAAACAAATGCAGCCACATACCTCCTTAGGGATAGATATTGGGGACTGAGATTCTAAATAGGTGTCAATCACTTTGAAAAAGCCAGAAACACTCATTACCCTTACAGGAAAAGCCCCTGTTCTGTATTCATGCCCACTTGCTAGGCGACTCCTTCCCCATTTGATCCTGATTTAATCAATTTTATATGAACAATTGTGCTTGTAATCTTACTGGCTGACCATAGTTTTGTCCCACCTTATGCCATCCTAGCCATCTCCCATGTTTTCCACCTTACATCCACCTTACTTCATGGTTTTGCTTTATAATAATCCCTAAAAAAGGCAGATTAGGCTGGCCAAATAGCTCAGTGGATTAAAGTGCCTGCAAGCAGGCACAGGGGGCCCAGGTTTGATCCCTCGGTCTGATGTGCCAGCCCTGCCCCCAGAGTGCACTGAGACAGCAATTGAGACTGGGTTTGGTGGTGCACACCTGTAATCCCAGCTCTTGAGAGGCTATAAACAAGCGGATCACTATGAATCTGATCTACTAGTAAGAGCTGAACACCCTGTAGACCCTTCCCTAAAATACAAAATAAATAAATAAATAAATAAAAGGCAGGTTGCTTGGAAACCTACTTGGTTCCCTTTATGTATGTCCCTCTCAGACAGAAGGTTTCTTTCCCCTGATGAATAAATTTTGCTCTTAACTTCTTTTGTTTCTAAAATTCATTCTTCAATTTTAGAGTACACAAACTTGTTCCAGGAATTTTTCAAGTTGGGAATCATTATCATTAGTATTTACTAGTTTAACATACATATTAGCTAATATATAAGTTAATATATATTTAATATATAATTCACTAGTTCATATATGACCTTTGTTTGACATTGGGCTCTGAATTTCAAATAAATCAGGAAAAAAAAGAAGCTACCTATTTAATTGGTAAATTGTGCTTCCCCCCACAAAAAAGTAGTCAAGAATGAATAGAGAAATTGGATTTATTAAGTCTATGGAAATTCAGTCAATAGAAATCAGGTTTTGGGGTTTTTTTGAGTAGCAATATTTAGTAGACAGAAATGTTTTTCTCATACAGTGGAGGATTTCATGCTGAAATCCTTTAGCATGTTTTCCAGGATATGTCTCCACGGGGCAGAAATGGAGAATATCCTGCGCGTCCCTCTTTGATCAGAGACGGTTCCCATTGCTAAGCACCTTCTGAAGTCCTGGCCCACTTGTGGTAGAACCTGCCTGGGGCATTTTCAGACATTAGGTTACCACAAACTGCAGACACCTAATCTTGCACTCAGAAAAGAAAACAAAAACATCTTCTCTTTTATTCCTGCAATGGGGCTAGGTGAAAATGTGATGAACAAAAAAAATCTGATGTTCCAATTTTCTTCTAGAACATAACAGTTGTTCACAGCCTTATACTCCAAAAGGAAGAATCAGGGAATCATCTTTTCTTCAAGTACCTGTGATTGAAACCTTGGCCTCTTGATAACTAGCCCCCTACTCTACCATGAGTTACATTGCTAGCGCAATCATTTCTTAATGTAATTTTGATCCGGTATTTCTCACTCCAAGTTTTCAATAGAAAGTATTAAATTCTACTAATGTATTTACAAGTCTGCTTTATAGCATAAAGCAACTTCCCCAGGAGAGTTGATTTTGATTTAAATGTGGTCTTTCATCCCTGCTTTTTGTTTCATATTAATAGTTTATACTTTCACATGTCTTAAGTTATGCATATTTAATAGATTGCAGACTTATAAAGATGACTATAACACGTAATATTCATCTTCAACTGTTCTCTAACTTGTACGTGATTTTTAAATGTCTAAATATACAATTTTGATGACTGAATGAAAGCCTATAAATGGTTCGCTTGCTCCCTTAGACAGATTTTTACTTTTCAACAAGGACTCTACTGAAATTAAATATGGACTTAAACCTCAAATCAGTAATTTCAAAGGGCTGAATAAGCAGTTTTTCTGAGAACTGCATTTATGACTGACAAAAATTTTCCCAGTTAGTATAAAGTAGTATACTGTAAGTCATAGAACAACGTTCCCTCAGATGAACTCTTGAAACTATATCTGAAAACCAAATGAAGACTTCATGTTTTCAATTGCTAAAGCTAATAAGGAACCTCAGTGGTGAAACCAAGGAAAATCATGTGCCGTGAAGCTGCAAGATTAACGAGTGTTGTTTATGGGATACTGGGACCTGCCCAGAGTAAGCGAACTAATGGCTTTTCTTTAATCTTTCTAAATTGATAAGAAATCTCAGGGAACTCATAAAATTGAGTTTTTGAGACATCCCATGATTCACTGGGGCTTATTCATAAGACTTTTCTTTCTTTTCCATAGATAAAACTACAAGCCCCAAAATAAGTTAATATGTAGAGTTAAATAATAATCTGTTAAATAATTGTTTTCATACACCTAGGTAGTTATGGCCCAGTTTACCTAAACCATGTATAACAATTCAGTAAGTTCAATGTAGTGTTCTTTCATTTTGAAATCTAAAAATATGCAATTTACTACTGGATAAACTAAGGAAGCAAGATGAATTCCAGAGTTAAAAATGCTCAAGATTGGGGCCAGGGAGATGGCTCAGTGGAATAAGCGCTTCCCTGACAAGCGCAAGGGCCTGAGTTCAATCCCCGGTTCTGCCACAAAAAAAAAAAAAAAAAAAAGCTCAAGACCACTGAGGGCAGTGGTGCAAGCCTGTAACCCTAGCATGCAGGGAGGCTGGAGTGGAAGGAGTGCAAGTTCAAGTACAGCCTGGGCAATTCAGTGATATTTTGTCTCAAAAATTAAAGAGGACTGAGTAAGTACCTCTGCACGAAGGTACTGGGTTCAATTCCAACTACTGCAAAACAAAATAAACAAAACAAGAAAATGCAACCAATGATACAAAGACAAAAAAATGTTCAAAATCAGCTTTATATTCCAGTGAAAAAATTAAACACTTACTGACGACGATGCATCCCAAGTATCTTTTGAAATTCTTTTAACTCTTTTTCAAGTATTGGATATTCATAGACATCATCCAGTACATTCCGATATATAGTCTAGAAAAGACAATCAGCAGCTATAACAGTTTAATGTCTATTTTGTAAGGATTAAGATTAAGACAGTGCTGGCGATATACCTCTTGGTAGAGCACGTGGGCAGCATGTGTGAAGTCTGGGGTTCAATCCTCAGAACTGTGACTGACCAAAGATTCAGAAACCAGCTAGCCTGCTCAATGAAATATGGTGGAATCCAAGACAACATATGGGGTGAGTCTTAGCCACTCAATCAGTTGCTTAGAGTGATTTAGGAGGGGAATGTTGAAAGCAGAGATCCTATTGCCTGCCCAAAGCACCTATGCCAGCTGGGCATGGCGGCACATGACTACCATCCCAGCACTGGGAAGCAGCAGCAGGAGGGGGGCCATGAGCTTGAGGACAGCTGGGGCTACACAGCGAGCTCAAGGCCAGACTGAACTGCATAGCAAGACCTCATTTAAAAAAAAAAATCTATGCCTACTTTATATCTTAAAAAAATAACAGTCACATAATCACTTGGAAAGAAAATATATCAGCTGCTTTGAAAACGATACTAGTTCAGACAAAAATGTTGGCTAAACCATTTTTTAACTAGATGTCTCAACATTACATTGTAAGTAATCTCCTTCATGAAAAATAGAAGCAGTTTAGGCAATTACTTATTCTGAGATAGAACTCTTAGCTAGAATTCTGTTCCAGCCTGCACATCAATCTGCACACTTAATATGTTTTTGGGAGTCAAAGGACTTTTGTCTACCCCAGAAAACTGCCTGAGTTAAAACTACATTGCAAGGGCTGGCAAGATAGCTCAGCAGACTAACGCGCCTGCTTAGGCCGAGTGCAGGAGCTGGGGTTCAATCCCTGGTGTGGTGTGCCAGCCCCACCTCTGGGGCACACTGAGACTTTGAGTGAGACTGGGTGTGGTGGTGGGCACCTGTAATCCCAGCGCTTGGGAGGCTGAAAACAGGAAAATCACTACGACAGTGATTCTACATAGTAAGACCCTGTAGATCCTGCACCAAATACATAAAAAAAGATAAAACTACGTTGGAGCCGATTAATAATTATGAAAAGGAATCAGTTTATTTAATTTGAAATGTAAATTTAGATTTTCTTCACAAATTGCTTAAAATTCTCAAAGTATACCATGTTCTTGTGTTATATATAGATGTGGTCAACGTAATTTTCTTCTTTCATTTCTTTTTCCTTGCTGTACGGGGGACTGAACCCTGGGTCTTTGCATGAGCTACATCATCAGCCTTCACCCCACCACTTTTTATGTATTTGTTATAGGGTCTCACTATGCAGCTCAGACTTGAAGTGATCCTCCTGCCTTTCAGCCTTCCCAGCTCTGGGATTACAGGCATACACCACCACACCTCATCTTGGGGGCCAACTCAGCCTGTGTGTCAGAGATAGAACCCTGGTCCTTGTGCTTGCCTAAGCAGGTGCTTAGTCCACTGAGCTATTTCACTAGCACCCAGATCACTTTTTTGGAGACAGGGTCTTATTAAGTCCTTAAACTAATCCATGTAGACTTGAACTCATAATCATCCTGCTTTAGGCTTCCAGAGTGCTGGGATTATAGGTGTACACCTCCATAGCTGGCTGGTTAATGTAATTTTTAAAATGGTAATACTTTATACAAATATTGTATATGTATATAAGACTAGTTAGTTTCAAGTTGTAATAAATTTGTTCTATTAAATATTATCAAAATTTGAAGTATATTTTTGTTTACCTTCTTTATTTCATTTGCAATCAAAGTTCCCTTGACTTAAATTACTATGAACATTTCCTTCTGTATTTTTTTCATAGTAAAATATTTAAAAATTTAAAACAGCTCCCTATAGAGGGAGATGTAAAATTTAAATATGTAAGGACTCTCAGGCCTCAGAAATAAAAAAGTGCGCTTGTGCTTTCTCCAAAAAGCAACTTGACTCTCAAAAAAAAACTGAATGACTATTCACTACAAATGAGAATCATGACATGTAGAACTAAAATAAAACCCATCGCTTGGTATCAAAGATTATCTGGAAGCATTAGAGGTTACCTTTAAAAACATTTTTGAATGTTCATCCTCATGGAGCCAGTCTTTATACAGAGAAATCCACTGAGAAACCAGATGCAAGACTTTACGTTTCCTGCGAGGAACATCTGAAGTTTCTTCTTTGCCTTGATACTTTTTAGCAGAATAGGTGCAAGTGGTTAAGAAAGAACATTATGTTGTTGAAATAATAATTTAGAAAAGACACAAAGAGATCCACTTATTCCAGCTTTTCACAAAATAGGTAAAAGCATATTTTCCACAAAGAAGGGAACACACACAGTGAGAGCAAAAGGTGGCTGCTGAAAAGAACAAAAGCAAACTGCCAGAATGACGGAAGTGTCCTCAGCTGGAGGCCATGGAGTTAAGGGCTGGACCGGCACACTGCACACAGCAGCTGCCCCCAAAGTCCTCCAGGCAGTGTGGGATTAATGTCAGTTCAAAGGGAGGCTGGGTGGCCCCTGGGTGGCTTCTACGATGAACTGGCCTCCCAACATAGGTGGATGCTATCCACAGTTGTATGGATCAAAAGGAGGCCAAATATTCTTTGATTATCAGAGATTCACATTTTGTTATAAAATAAAAGGCAGTCATTTCTGAAATAGTTCTAAATGCACACAAATTTCTGGAACATAACTTGTGATATGATTCAAGTCTCCATCCTTAGGAGTTTACTTGGAAGAAAGAACTGAGTGAAAGTGCAAGCATGTAAATGAAAAGGACTAATTTTCATTTTCATTAAAACTAGATTTAAAAAATATAAAAATCTAAGTTCTTAAACAAGTGAGATAAGTTAACTAAATTATTATATATTCATTTAATGGATTGTTTTATAACCATAAGAATAATTGTCTGACACAGAGCACTCACAAACTACTGCTGAACAAAAAAGCAAATAGAAAGAGTACACTGGAATACTTCATTTCTGCTAACAATGCTTATGTGAATAATAAAATTATCTGGAAAGGTATAGGGATGGTTACGTGGCCTTTCAATGTCATGAGATTTGAGAGTATGAATTATTTTACTAATTAGAATTTTCTAATTTGTACACAAAGAACATGTATTAACTATGCTATTAAAATGAAATAAAAATAACACTGAAGGCAAAATGCTTAAATGACTTGGAAGGAAACAGGAGCCAAAGTGATCTTTTTTCTCCCCAAAATGATAGCTTCTGAGCATGATGAACACATGGCAAAGTTAACTGAGCATAGGAAATATTATGATATGCAACACACAGGTCTTGGGTTTGTTCGATTACATATTTATTTCTTAATTCAGATAAATAATTGCAAGCTAGGAATAAATCAGATAGCAGGTTTTGTAAATATTTAAACATAACTCAGTCACTTCCACCCCATTGTAAAAGGGTAGGCAGTGGCTTTCTTGAAGCTCTACCTGTGAAATACAGATTGGCACAAAAACTCTATTCAAGCATCTCTTTCTTTAGATTTTTCCCTTGAAAGGTAAAGATTCATCCTATGTTAGTCCTATTTCTGTAAATTCTCTTGCTCTTTCCCTATAAATATAATGGGTTCACTAATGCAAAGAAAAAGCAGGAAAAGAAGAAATGCCAACAAATTCATGTTTAGGTAGGTATGTGCAAAATGATGATATAAGTGTTTTATTCAGCATCTGCATGTGCTGTAATTACCGACCAGCAGAATAAAGCAGCTTTGTTCAATAACCATTTTCCTATATTCATAGTTACTAACATTTATTTGCTTAACCTTGTTCTTCTCTTTAAGATATATATTTTAAAATATTTCTCAATTAAATTTGCATAAACAATACAGTTAGGATAAATATGTCGTGCTTCTGCATAATTCTATGAGAAGCAAGATTTGCACTAAGAGTGGTTGGACAGGATATTATGTCGACTTCTAGTACTATGGACAACCACTAGAAAAGTAACAAGGTAGAAAGTATTAATTATTGAATCTATGATATAATTCAGGTATAAAAAATAAGACAAGTAAAACAGCTACACTCTCCTAATTCACTGATAAGAGACATCTGCTATAATAATGTCTGTAAGTATAATATGTATGCACCTTGTATGATACCAAAACATTATGAAAAGTTTGCAATGTATTTATTTATCAAATCTGTCTTGTTAATTTGTCTTGAAACTATCTCATTGCTATTTGTACTTCAATAAAATAAAATAAAAATCAATTAAATTTGCATTTGCATTATTATACTTTTCTATATTAGATTCTTCTATATTTTATCCATGAAAAACTACACTGATTTTATAAATATAGCTAGGGGATAGGGGTACTGGGAAGGCACTGGAAGAGTTACAAATTCTGTGTTATGCACTGAATATTAGCTGGCCCAGGGCTATGAATGTAAATAATATGCTTTATGACGAGAGAAGCAGAAAGCTTTTAAATTCTATTGCAATAAAAAATATTCAGCTAAAATACCTAAACCCAGTCAAAATGGTGCTAATCTACAAATAATGTTTAAAAACCATCAAGAAAAACGATAGTGGCATAGGAAAGAAATTATCAAGACGTACATGAGAATATCTCATAAGGAATATGGCTGTCAAGGGTTTGTTTTAATGATAGTTAAAAATATTAGGATCATAGTTAAAGGTAAGTAATAGTGGGCTTGTACAATTTCACAGAAAGCAGTGTGTGCAAAAATAATGAAATAATCATGTAAAAAATTCATAGTCTAAACTCTTTTAGGTTTTTGGTAATCAACAGAAAGATTAATAAAATTCTGAAATGAAATTTTAAATTAAATTTCATATTCAAGGACTCAAACATACTTATATCCAAGACAACTTTGATGTTCTTTAGGAACATCCTCTGAGACATTACATTTTAACTGATAATTAAAAATAATATTAGGATCATTGTTAAAGGTAAGTAATAGTGGGAAGGCTATAAAAACACTGAATTAATGGATGGGAGTTATTTACAAACATGTTAGCATTAAAATGAGGGTGAATTAGCTCACATATATTTTTTTTTCCAAATGCTCCTAAAAAAGGAAAAATTTTAGAGCTTTTTAATTACTGCTAATTTTCTTAGCAACATTCCACTCGGAAACTGTAGATTAAATCTGCATATATTATCAAAACTCTCTAAATGTAAAATTAACAACATTTCAAGATCAGTTTAATAAGCCAATTTTAACAATGGTAAAAATATCTATAGCTTTATTTGGTCATAGGATATAGTAAAGTACTGAAATGCAATCATCATTTTTTTTTGGCAGAACTGAGGATTGAACTCAGGCCCTTGTGCTTGCCAGGGAAGTGCTTATTGCACTGAGCCATCTCCCTGGCCCTGCAATCATTATTTTATTTACATATATTTCATATATATACCCTGTCTTTTTGAGACAGAATTTTGGTGTGCAGTTCAGGCTGGCCTTGACCTCATTTGTAGCCCACGCTGGCTTGTAACTCATAGCAATCCTCCTAACTGCTGGGATTATAGGTATGTGCCATCACTCCTGGTTAGCTTATGTATTTTAAAAGACAGATTTACTTTATATATTTCAGAGAGTTTTAAAGTATTCTTTTAAGCAGGAAAATGCTATAGAGTTTGGAGACATGTAATGATTATTTAATATGAAAATTATAGTAAGTGACTATTAGCAATAGTCATTAATAGATTATTAATAGTCTTAATAAAACTTCAGCATATGTAAAAAAAATCTGTTCACTTAAACATTTTATGCAAGTTAGAGTGGAATCTTTGGTTTGATTTATAAAAGCATGAGTGCTTTGCCAAATGCTTAAAATTTTAATTAAATTTTACCTTTGACAAAATGATCAATAAAATTTAAATTAATTTATTAAATACCCAAGTGGTAGTAAAGCCTATCTTCAAGCACTGTGAGGCCTGGGCCCAGCTGGGGACTTTCAGCGAGTGATTTGGCTGTGCTCTGTGGCTTCTCAATGTTTCCACTGCTGTTTGTTCTAGTTAGTGGGTAAGATTACAAGACTTCCCCAACTGGTCAGTAACCTTCTAGTCACATCTGTCATGTTAAGAGGACATAGAAAGATAAAGCTGCGAAGAGATGACAGTTGGTTCCAGGGGCAAGTTTAGACTTCCTGTGTGGAGGGAGACCTCATGTATTCAAGGATACCTTGCCCACAAACAAGGTATCACATATGCATGTAAGGTTTTTTACCCAAGTGGTTTGACTCGTATGAGTTCCCCTCTGAAGCCCCAGTGTGATACAGTACCAGTCCACACTCAACTGCCCAACTTTGAGGTTTTCCAGAAGGCCAATTTTACCTCTAGATTTCTTTCTCTTTTTTTCCCCCCAGTAACAGGAATCAAACGCCAGACCTTGCGCTTGCCCAGCAGGTGTTTATGCCACTGAGCTATATCCCCAACACCTACAGATTTCTAAACAATCATAAGAAACAGATTTGAACCAAATATAAAAAGTTCAATTTACCTATATCTTACAACATGAAAATAGCGCTGCATTTCCATTTCCTCCCTCCATTCGGTCTCATTTCATCTTTGACTGTGGGTATCATTACATTAATATTTAATACATCCACACGCTACCATGGAATTGAGTAAATTAAGAAAGGCAGTTAATTCCTAATGTAGGACATCTGTCTGAGAAGAAGGCACCGCAGCACCCTGAAGTTAATGAAGGATATTGCCTTAACAGCGCCTGGCACAGGTCATCAGTCGTCATGAAGACAGTGTACGTGAGAAGGAAATCATCGAGGAGGGTCTCTGCAAAGAAAGAAAACAAATGCCAGGTAAGCAAAGAGGTGACAAGAAAGTCAGCTGGTTATCTACATTGCTTAACAGTGTGCATGGCAAAAACATGAGAGATGATGGCACTGTTGTAGCAGGGAGGATTAGGATAGCAGGATTTGGGCCAGAAAATATTTATTAAAGGCTTGAAAAATTCTTTATATAGAATGCTTTAAGCACTACTCTTTTTTTTTCTTTGCAAGGCAACTCTATCTTTTCTTTACGTCCTGAAACATCATTTATACTTGCAGGTAAACATGTTTTGAAAAGCCAATGCATAAACAATGTGCTTTTGAAAAATAAATTTTGTAAGACGTCCAAGGTTTATGCTTCAGCCCTATCCGGAATGAAAGCTTCATGTTCTAATAAATTAAAGCTTTCCAAATCCATTTACTTGTGTCTAGGATGGGAACAATGGATAATAAAATCCAGAAGACACACATCAAGTCCCAAGGCTATTTACCTTCTTTGCTCAATGCATCTATAAGAAGTTGGGAAAACGGTGCATGATTTTCTTACTATGGTGAAGAGATACTGAGCTGACTCCAGTTAAAATTGAAGAGCAGGTACAGCACAGGGCAGCACATGTCTCCCTAATTCATTTTCACAAGAAGGGATCACCTCTTTGCCTTGCATATTCTTGGAAAAGCACAGCTTACTTGTTCCTGTAATACTGAGTTGCTGAACAGCAAGCCATGAACTCCAACATAATTTCCAAAATGATAGAATTATACGCAAGGTGCAAGGCAGTGATTTTTTAAATAATTACCTCTGTCTAGTCTCCTTAAAATCAATTTTATAAAATGATTGCATTTCCCTATTTTTCCTTTTTGATGATCAAATTTTTAGTTTTATGCAAGAGTAACAAATTACAGAGACAATGAATATGTGCAATTACAGACTAAATACCTATACCTCCCCCAACTTTGTAAATTAGAACTTTCCCTCTAATGTATTATTAGAAGATGAAATATTTGGGAAGGAATTAAGATTGGATAAGGTCATAAAGTGGGTCACTCACGAGAGGGCTTAGCAATTTCCAAGGGCTGGCCAGAAGGCCTAGTGTCCCTATGAGTCCTGACAATGGCTGCTTCCTGTATCTACCATGAGAGAACACAGTGCAGCAACTGTGGGCCATGAAGAGACCTCATAGACACTGACTTTCTCAGCACCTCGGACTACCTGGCCTCCAGAATGAGAAGTAGGTGCAGTCCATGGTATTTTGTCATAGTAGCCTGTGTTACTTTATATGCGATGTATAAATAGCATCGGTGTTCTCCAAGATCTACACTTTATTTTTTTAAAAAGTTTATTTAATGGTTCTTATATGAGAGACACTGAAACCTTAGGAGGACAGAATTACATATCTGTCCTTGCCTTTCTTAGTTAAAGGTCTGAAAAAAGTAAGAAATGTAAATATAGGAAGCTAGATATATCACATAATATCTTCCTATAGACATGTGTATTAAGAAAGAATTTATAGTTGGAAACAGAGGAAGATCTATACTTTATAGATGTGCTGGTATAAGTAATCACCTAATGCAGAGTTCTACAGTTCTATGTGAAAGACTGGATGAAAGAAAATTTCCAAGGGCCAGTCAGATAGCTCAGCGGACTAAAGTGCCTGCTTAGGCAGAGCACAGAGGTCGGGGTTCGATCCCTTGTGTGGTGCGCCGGACCCGCTCCTGGGTGAGCTGAGATGGCAACTGCAATAGGGCATGGTGGCGTGCACCTATAATCCCAGCAGTTGGGAGGCTGCAAACAGGAGAATCACTGTGAGTCTGATCTACAGTGAGACCCTAGAGACCCTGTACCAAATATGTTTAAAAAATTTTTTTTCCAGAATGTTTAGAAAAACCAGTTAAATTTATTGTAAAAGTTAACTGATGCTAATGGTAAGACATTTTTACAGACAGAAAAGTCTAATGTAAGAAACTGTGAATGACATCTATAATAATAATATCAACTGTAATGTTTTTATTTCTGTGTTTTGTTCAGCCACGTAATATAGAGGTAATTCTTATATACATTAAGTGGTTGTAAATAGTAATGTTCATAGAAATCTTGCTTTTTTTAATTTTTCATTTATGTATTTGATACAGGGTTTCACTACACACAGCTCCAACTTGTAGTGATCCTCCTTTAATCAGCCTCCCCAGCACTGTGTGCCACTAGGCCCAGACTGGGTCACCAGCTCAGTGTGCCTCAGGGACAGGGTCAGCATAGCATGCAGGACTGGGCATCAAACCCTGGTCCCTGTGCTTGCCAAAGCAGGTGCTTAGTCCACTGAGCTATCTTGGCAGCCTGTAATTTTCCTTTTAAACATCAAGATGCCATTAATTAAAATGAGCTGGAGGAGTTAATGAAGAATATACGAATTTCTTCAAATATTTATAGTAGCATTCCTTATCAAGATAATAAATTTGACAAATGAAAACTAAAACATAAAATTAAAATTGAATTTAAAATGTTGTATCACAGTACAATATACCAACAATTATAGGTCGGACTTCTTGTTGCGCCATGGAAAAAGCAAGGCTCCAAGCAGGTGTGACAGTCTTTGTGGGGTGTGGGGTGGGAGAAGGAATGAGATCCCAGGGAGGTGGGCACCAGTCAGGCCTGGTACAAGAAAGCCAAGGTGGGATGCACGCCTGTAACCCCTTAGGAGATGCACACTGTAATCTTGAGAGATGAGGCAGGAGAATCACTGTGAATTTGAGGCCAACCTGGATTATAAAGTGGGCTGAAAGCCAACCTGGACGACACAGTGAGACCCTGTCTCAAAAAAGCCAAACAAAAGAAAATGCAGGAAGCTGTGATGTGAGCCCAGTTAGGCACTCTCTGCCTGCCTGCACAAAAAAGCTAGGAATGCCCTACTAGAGTTAGTTTACAAAATTTCAAAGAAATGCACAAACAGGCAGAAGAAGGTTTATTCTAAGATCTGCCCCCAAACCAGTTAACTTGGTAGAAAACATTAATGATGGGCCATAAAAATTGATAGCGTGTTTCATTGATTTATAGAATAGATGAGATTAAAGCCAAGCATTTACATAATGCCAAACACCCCATGATATTTAAAAACTATCAGTCTGAATTTCTACTAAACAGTGTCCCAACAAATGGTAAATTACTGCTGTGCTAAATGTGGTTGTCTCAGCTTTTCTGGTTTGATTAGAAATTGAGCTAGGTCTTTTTTTTTCTTCTTTTCTTTCTGTGTGATATAGATATAAGCAGTAGGAACAACAGAGTAGCCTAGAATATATTTTAGAGTCCTCAGAGGCTTCCACCCATAAGAGGGTAGAAGCCACTGGTGACAAGCACTGAGAAATTCACATGTTGGGCATTTAAATGCATGATGTGACATATGGGCCCACACTCTGGTATGTTCTTACATTTCGTTGCATTTAATGAGATTGCAACTATTCTCTAATCAAGATTTACTCTATTACTAGCAGGATTTAGAAAAAAAAAATTAACTGTGACATAGCCAGCCATTCTGTGCTGGAACAATCTTGGATAATGAATGGAGTGACTACACAGTCTGGTTGGATGATGGAAACTCATTTGGCATTCAATTTAATTAATCAGCTCACATACCACAATATTTTGTTAAGGGCTGTGACCCAGAAATACTTATTTTCCTCTAAGCTACTACCCTATTTAATATTCAACAGCATTTACCTAATTATCTCTGCTGTAGAAATATTAATTAAAATAAAAACAACAAGGCTACATAAGAACATCTCCAGTTAAAATCCTAATGAGTAAAATAGTTAAAATTCCTAATGAATAGAAAAAATTCCCAATATTCCTAACTCTACTCTTTCTAACTACCATCTTGCTCTTTTATTTTTTTTTAGCACATGCATTTTTTTTTTGCTAGACATATTCTGAAAGTAACTGCATGACATGAATAAAAAGTCTACAATCAGAATGATGCACTTCAAATAAAAGTTAGTTTTATAATAGCCATGCTTCAAAATAGGCTGTCCCACTGGTATTTAGCGATATTTTTAGACCCACAATGGCTCCATGAATGAGCCCCTGAAGACTATTAGCCAACAATAGCCATATAGAAAGACTAGCAAATCCACTAGCATCCATATTCAAACACTATAATTATCTATATCACATAGTGCTTAATTAATAGTAATTTAAAACTGTACAGATAAAAGTACTTTTGTATGCATAAGAACATCTTTCATAGAAAGAAATCTATAGTTGCCAATACACTAACATTCTGAATAATGAGATATATTTATTTGGATCCCTAACTCTGTGAATATACTATATAGGCATTGATAGACCAAAAAAAAAAAAAAAAAAAAAAAACAAAATAAACACGCACCTTTCTTTTCAATTCTATTCATTAAATCTAATCCCAGATCCTAGGCTCATCTCTAACCTTTTGGTAACATCCTTCCCATTCCACCAAAACAAAAGGTGGGTTGGGACAAGTGCTGGAGACTTGAACCCAGGGCCTCTGCACATTACGCATACACTCTACCTTTTCTGCCTCTAGGCTCCCAAAAGGAGTATTTTTGCAGTGACTTTCTCAACTCTTACAACCTAAAAATAACTTTCAGATAAATCATCAGAACAAGAAGGCAGCTGTAAGTTCTGTGTAACTTGAAAGAAAATATGTCAATGTGCAGTCAAAATCTACAGTTTTGATGTATTCTAAAATTCAGTCTAAACCAGGCACAGTGGCATGTATGTATCATCCCAACATTCTGGGAGGCTGAGGCAGGGAGATCAGAATTTCAAACTTAGTGCTTAGGCTACAAAATGAGTTCGAGGCTAGCCTGGAACACAGCAAGACCCTGTCTCTCCTGACTCGACCCCACAAAAAAAATGAAATAAAACTAAATAAAATTCAGTGTACAATTAATCATGCCTACTGATGTGATAATGGACTTTTCCATGACACCTAATACCATTTACAATCCTTAGGTATAAGAAAGCAATTCTCTGTTTTAACTTGATTTTACTAAAATGTATTAATTGTTTTTTCTCATTCTCATTTTAAGCAACCACTAAAAATTCCCGATTTACTTCTGCAATACACAAGGGGCTCCAGAATATGTTACAGTTGTGTCAAGGTGGAACAGCCAGAGGTTGGTTACAGACCCTTTTTATAGGATCTGTTATGCAAATGAAATCAAATTACAGAAACTGATCTACATGTTACTGAAAGGGTTAAGGAAAATGCTTTTGCTGGTAAAAAACCAAGAAAGTCAAACAAAAGTCCCCAGATTCCTAAGCATAGAAATCAGGGGAGTATAGGATTACTGAGGAATAATTATAGAAATTTACCTCGGTTATTTTTTCAATATACATGGGCAAAATGTGTTGCAATAATGAAACCACTCATCTGTGAAAGTGAATTACCAAGAAGGCGAGGGGGGGTTCGACCGGCAGCTGCCTGCGGTTGCCATCTGATCTGAGCACAGCAGCGTGGCTAGGCACCATCCCTGCACTACTTTATACTCCCTCAAGTATTGCTAGTAGCTGGGTCTCGCCCACGTGCAAGGCAATTCAAGGCCCTCTTAAAATCTGTCCTGCTGAACTTTGATTTTAAGGAGCCAAGAAAAGCTCTGAACTGGCCCTGGAATACTACAACTTCACATTATTTTTTGGAAAAGCACTGCCAAAATGTACCCTGTAATTTGATTAAGCACAAATAATTTTTAGAGTGTTTAACGTTGGCACTGTAACGTGCTACACTATTAAAGCTACATTTGTTGCCAAGTGTACCTTGCATTTCTGATATTATCGACCTCAGTATATACCTGTTTGACACAGCTTTTAAATTCATTCAGTTCCTGCTGCTCATTTTTTACAGTTTCACCAAAATTTTGCTTAGCTATTCTAAAACACTAAATCTTGACACACAACTTTGTTTTCAGGTATTTGCTGCACAAGAAATGCTTAATTATTTAATACTGTTTAGACAGCAAACCTTCTAAGTGTTCCCTTGTTGACAGGAACTTACTATAGACAAGGCTTGAATGTACTCATAAATGATCATTCTAGTTTTATTGTAGTTTATAAAATTCTGTTCTGGAATCCCACCATTCTTTTTCTGAAAAAAAGATTATTTGATTTGAATACAGTGAGTACTGTGCGCCTGTAATCCCAGCTACTCCAGAGGCTGGGGCAAGATGACTACCAGCTTGAGGTCAGCCTGGACAACTAAGTAACTTGGTGAGACCCTGTCTAAAATTAAAAAAAAAAAAAAAAAAAAAGTAAAACTTTTTACACTAGGGATGTTTCTCAGTGCTTCCAAGTACTTTCTTAGTACTTTCTAGTACTAAGTGCTAGAAAAACAAACAACAACAGGTATTATATTCTTAACTATATTTAAATCCATACATTGCCCTTTAGAAATGTTTCCAGAAAGAACACAGAGCAAATGTGTTTTCAAGCTGTGGCCCACTGAGAAAGCTGGATGTGCAGGGGGCCGAGGATTGGGGGAGTGGCAGGCAAGAGGGGTAGCTGCTGTCCCTGCCAGTCTGCTGCTGGTGAGCCAAGGCACAAGTACCCCATGTGTACTTCACATCTGTCTTCTGAGCCTGCCGGGAAGCTTGGGAAGCAGTGAAAAGAATGCAAAGGGAAGCTGACATATGTTCTAGAGGTGAGCAAGAAAAGAGATGTGAGGGGATCTCTGGCTGAGTCGTGATGTTGGCCTGCAGGCCTTGTTAGGCCTTGAAGATTTTTATTTTTAGTTGATAATGTAGCAGGGCTGGGGAGATAGCTCAGTAGAATAAGCACTTGCCTGGCAAGCTCAAGGGCCTGAGTTCAGACCCTGGTTCCATCAAAAAAAAAAAAAAAAAAAAAAAAAAGATAATATATCAAAAACAGAAGATCTGGCAACACCAGGCCTACATCTCACACACAATCCTGGTTTTGAGCTTAGTACATGCTCCAGTTCCCAGATTTCTGTCATGATGGGCTTTACTCATCTACTTTATAGTTCATAGTACTGTTGTGAAGTAGTAATAAAAATACCACCTAAGAAATGTATCGACCACTACAATAATCAAAAAGTAAAGCTAGAAAAGTAGGATGGAGGCTTTAAAAGCCAGACAAAGGAGCCTGCAACTGACTCCCTAGAAGAGAAGGGAAGTTTTCAAGGTGAAGAGACGAAAAGTACTAATGGATTAGAGTTGGTGGATCCTGAAAGCCAGATGAGACAAGGAAAGTGGGTGAGTTTGCCTCTATAAACTTGTCAATGTTACAGAGTGGAGGGAGTGAGGAGGCTGCACTGGCTCCTGCTCTCACAGCCACTGCAGTACATTGAGCTCCATAGAGACAGCGCAGAAGTGAGAGCCGGGTGGGCACTGCACAACTCTGTACCTCGCTGAGGAAAACAAGTAAACACGGGCAAAGGAAATCCTAAGAAGCTGAGAGGCAAGATGTCATCATATGCATTCTTTGTGCAGACTTGCTAAGAGGAGCACAAGAAGAAGCACCTAGATGCTTCTGTTAATTTCTCAGAGTTTTCTAAGAAGTGCTCAGAGGTGGAAGACCATGTCTACTAAAGAAAAAGGAAAATTTTAAGTATGGCAGAAGTGGACAAGGCTTGTTATAAAAGAGAAATAAAAATTTACATTCCTCCTAAAGGAGAAACAAAAAAGAAGTGCAAGGATCCCAGTGTGCCCAAGAGGTCTCCTTTGGCCTTCTTCTTGTTCTGTTCTGAGTATTGCCCAAAAATCAAAGGAGAACATCCTGGCCTCTCCATTGGTGATGTCCTAAAGAAACTTGGAGAAAGGTGGAATAACACTGCAGCAGATGACGAGCAGCCATAGGAGAAGAAGGCTGCTAAGCTGAAGAAGTATGGAAAGGACATCGCTGCCTACCGGGCTAAAGGAGAACCTGATGCAGCAAAAAAGGGAGTCATCAAGGCTGAAAAAAGCAAGAGAAAGAAGGAAGAGGAGGAGAAGATGAGGATGAAGAGGATGAAGAGGATGATGATCAGTTGATTAGCACTGAAATTTAAAGCAGGTTCTTGTTGGTGCGTAGCACAAATTATATATGGGATGGTAGTTTTTCATCTTCATTTTTCTTTGATGCAGCTTATATAAAATAACTGTTATTCTGTTAACTGAATACCACTCTGTAATTGCAAAAAAAAAAAAAAGTTGCAACTGTTTTGTTGACAATCTGAATGCTTCTCAGTAAATACAATTTTTTTATTAAAAAAATAATGAACTTGTTGAGCTTTCCTGAGTCATTCTATTGAAAATACTGTTAGAAAACATTAAAGACTAGAGCTTGTCAAAGTGGGCTAGAGCTTACAGTTATGGCAATCCCTATCTAAAAAACGAAGGCTGAGTTCTCAGATGAATTCATGGGAAACAAACACATTCTAAGGCATGAGCTGGCATGGATATTCAGGGAGATACCCACATGTGGGCAATGGCAAGAGAAAGATGAGGTAAGGAAGGAGATAGGAAAAGAGAAAGCATGACAGATGAGTGTAACAGAAGCTGGAAGGGAAGAGGACTGGAAATGTGCGGGCCAGAAGTGGTGAACTGCTGGGAGGAGGTTTATCAGACTGACGATGCCTCGGCCAGCGTCTGTGTTGTGCAGCTGATCCCTGGTCTGAGGGCTCTGCAGAGATGCACCTTGGCAATTCGGAAGTTAGATTCGAGGGACTGAGGAGACACTGCCAAGTAACTTCAGTACGCATCCTGTTCCCCTACCAAGTCCCTTGTTCCACTTGTAGGCTTGCTGATTCGAAATAGTAGCTGCTCTCCAAAGAGAACCAGGAGGTAACACCTCTTCATGATCAAAGCAAGGAGCATTTTATTTAACAGCACAGATCAGAATGAGGGATTTGTCATGGGCTCAAAGCCTTTAATACTAACCTGCCAGCATCTTCCAATAAAAATTAATATCCTGGTGCTAAGATTCACTCAAACATAACTGACCTCTCCGAGCTGCTGCCGGCTCGCATGATTAACATCAGCTAATGCATTCTTCAGACACAAACTGTGCTCCCAAGCGCTTGCCAACTAAACATGCTAGCGCTTCAGGAAGCAGAGAAAAATTAATTTCAACACAATAGCTTAAATTAGAAGCCTGAGACAAGGTTATTTCAAGCAATTAATGGTCACTCTAACACATGAATCAATTCATGCCCTGGTGTGATGTTTTCACCATTCAGGCACTGAGAGGGGCTTATCAGCTTCCTTCCATCATTATCAAAATTGAACTTTTTTTCTGCTCATTGTGAATCATTAAGTATTGAATTTTATTTTTTTATTTTAAAGAAAAAAAACCCTAAAATTTCAAAACAAGATAATAGGAGAGGGCCAGCCAGAAAGCTCAGTCCCTGCAGGTGCAGGGACTGCAGTTCAATCCCTGGCGTGCTGTGCTGGCCCTGCCCCCAGGGGCCACTGAGACCTAGACTTGGTGGCGGGGGCCTGTAATCCCAGTGCTTAGGAGGCTGAAAACAGGAGAATCACCATGATTCCAATCTGTGTAGTGAAACTGTATAGATTTTGTCCTAAATACTGGGGGGGAAAAAAAAACAACCTGGGAGATAACAATGGTTAATACATTGCAGATCATTAGTCACTCACAGTATAAAACATAGGCATTTAATTGTTGAAACAATGTTAGCACAAACCTATCTTTTCCATGAACTAAGAGAAATCAGTAGCTTAACTACTTGTGTATATACATATTTTATTTTAGCTTTTCCCTCCCTTTTTTCCTCTCCCCATTCCACTTTCTCTTTCCTTTTCAACAATTTCTTCCAATTTTATAGTATCTATCGTACATTTAGGATCTTATTTACACTTTAAGTTTCTCACACCAGAGAGACAATATGATGTTTACACATGCAAGTCTGGTTTATTTCATTTATGAGTATGGCCTTGAATTACATCCATTTACCTATAAAAGTCTTCAGTCCTTAATGGCTGAGTAGTATTCCTTTGTATAAGAAGATTACATCTTTTTTATCCATGCCTCAGTTGATGGACATCTGGGTTGTTTTTCCCACAGCCTCTCAACATTTGTGAGTGGTTGACTTCTTAATGATAACCATTCTTTCTGGGGTGAGATGGAATCTGAGCATTGTTTCCATTTGCATCTCTTGAATGACCAATGATGTTTAACCTTTTTTGATGTATTCATTTGCTGTTTGTCTTTACCTGAGAAGTGTGTATTCATCTCAGATGCACATTTTTGGATTGGGATCTTAAATTTGGGAAGTCTGTTTCTTTTTTTTTAGTTCTTTATATGTTCTTAATAGTAACCCTTTTTCCTTTGTCTGAGGAAGATCTGGCAAACATTTTTTCCCACATTGTGGGTTGTATCTTCACTCTGTTGCTGGTTTCTCTTGCTGTGCAAAAGCTCTATAAAACGAGTGTTACGGCTTGTGTGTAGTTGCTCACCCCCAAAGCCTCATGTAGTCATGGGGAAGCTTCTGGTATTTGTGATTAATTCAAGATCCAAAGCTGGGATTACGGGTGTGAATGCCCTGCGGAGTAATCTGCCATACAAAGAAGGGAGAAAGGCTTGCTAGCTGTAGTAGCCGCTGCTCCTCCCTTTGCTCTTCGCTGTTTTCCATGGCCATGAACAGCCGCCCTCTGCCATGTGTCTCTCTGCCTCGGAGCCAGGCAAATATAGACTGAAACGTCCACTAACTGTGAGCTAAAAAAATCTTTTCTTCCTTAATTTTTGGGTATTGGGTATTTTGGCTCAGCAACAAGAGAAAAGTAACCAACGCAAGGAGATTCTATTTGTTGATTCTTTGTGACAGTTCCTGTGCAACCGGGTTTTTATTCATAGTCTTTGCTTATACCAATGTCTTCAAGAGTTTTACCTGTTCTGTCACCCAGTAGATTTAGTGTTTTAATATTTAGATCTCTGATCCACTTTGAATTTAGTTCAGTGCATGGTCAAAGATATGGGTTCAGTTTTAATCTTTGGTGTATGCAAAACCAGTTTTCTAGCACCATTTGTTAAATATTGAATTTTATAAAAGAAAATTTGTATCTTTTTATATTGCTTAACAGAATATCTAGGACACTAGAGACAAATTATGGCCTCCAGGTTTAGTAAGATATAGAGTCACTGTCCATTTAATAGCCCAATCTTGGCCTGATGGCTAGACATAAGAAACAGGCACCATATTTTACAAAACTCACTGATTTAGAGTACATACAATAAACACAAGTTACTCGAACTTGTAACTTTCAATCCAAGAAAATTTAAAGTACACTTGTATTTAAAAACATTCCTTGGACAATAAAAGTCAGAGCCCATCCTAGGCAGGTTAGCACTTAGTGTAGCTCTGGAAAAAGCAGGTAGGGCAGGGAGTTGGCTCAGTGCAAAGACCTGGTAGCTGAGAAAGAAAACAACATAGTATGTCCTAGGACAGACACAGCAACCAGTGACCAACAGGAGGCATGTCTTCGTGCTCTGCTTACCAGAGCAGTCATTAGGGTTGGGTCCTTTATAATAAAACACAGCTGCTTACACTCTCTCTCTCTCTCTCTCTCTCTCTCTCTCTCTCTCTCTCTCTCTCTCTCTCACACACACACACACACACACACACACACACACAATCAGCAACCATTTTCTGAACTCCTGTTACTCAAGACTGAGCACATGGTCTCTGCTATGGAAGTCACAGAGTTATTTGCAAGGTTTGCAAACTTGGTTGGTGACATAATTAAAAGCCCACAGCCTCAGGCTGAATTTTCCTCTGCTGTGAAGAAGAAAGGCTCCCCAAAGCCTTTACCCCCCATCTCCTGACTCCACAGGGCTTTAGCCTAGAGGCCCATGTTGGCTTCTAACCACACCTTTCTGCTACCCATCAGGAGGACTGCAGTGGCTCCACCATACAACACGGAAAAGTTGTGGAGGGAAAATGACAGCAGCCACTTCATCTGAAAATGACCATACTCCTGCAGTTCCCTCGTTGACCACATTGGATATTGATGCCAGAATGTAAAATCCTCACACCCATCATGGGAGGCAGGTCTCAAGTTCTTTTGCAGGATGGTGACAGGAAGCTGAAAAGGTGACTAACCTGAGGCCTCTTGACAAGGTCACTGTGGGAGGGGCCAAAGTCCCCAGGCTGGCTAAGCCCTCTCTCTGCCTCTGCTGTACTTGTTCTCCTGAGGGTTCAATGGAGTGTCCATGTGGGGCATTATGGGAGGGCATGTAGGAATGTCACGGAATCCCCAGGTTCTGAAAGGGAAAAGATTCAGGAACCGGGTCTTGTTTTGTTTTTGTAGTACTGGGACTGAACCCATGGTCTTTTCACTGAACTATATCCTTAGCCTATTTTTATGTCTATTTTGAGACAGGGTCCTACTAAGTCACTAAATTTTCAAAGAGGGTCAGAGTTTTTACTCCTCCTGCCTTGGCTTCCCAGGGTGCTGTAATTATGGGCATGGCCCAAAAAGCTCAGTTGAACTGAGTCTTTTTATTGTCCTTAAATCACCAAAGATGCCCCTATGAAGTTGATTTCCCACAAGCATCAGCCTGATAAGAGTTCCTTTATTTCGATTCAAGCCATATTTTATTTTTATTTTCTTGACTATTTTGTTGAATGCTTGACTAGAGCAAACAGATATAAGAGGGACCAATTTGCTTTTTTAAAGGTAGAACTGACGATGGCATGGAAGAATGAAGACAGTATGCAGATTTCTCAGGTTTTGATGGTCTATTATGCTTTTAAAAACTAAAATATTAGGGCAGAAATTTTTTAAAAATTTCACAAAGCTAAATCATAAACTTTCCTTCTGAATAAATGTCTCCAAAGTAAATGTTACAAGTACTGAAAATCACTAGTCACAATTACTATTTGTTCATTCTTTCCTAAATCAAAAGAAGTAACTTGTTCTCACAGCTTGGATGGTCTTTCATCTCCATTATAGTCCAGGCCTGCCAGCCCACACCTGGGTAAACAGGTCACTGAATATGTTTTCTTTTCTTTTTTTTTTTGTGGACAGAAGGTCTATATGCATGTTTGTGTGTGCATGTGTGTGTATGTATATACATGTATTTTACTACCCTTATGCTAATGGTACTCATATAAATGCCTGTTTTAAATGGTGCTAATATGGTCATTTTATTTGTTTTGTTTTTTGATGCTGCAGATTGAAGCCACTATAAGCTCATGTTCTACTGCTGAGCTACTTCATTAAACTCTTTTTCTCTTGTTTTAAAAGAAATGTACTATTTTTTTTTTTTTTTTTTTTTTTTGTCTTTTTGAGACAGGGTCTCACTACACAGTTCAGGCTGGCTTTAAGCTCACTTTGTAGCTCAGGCTGGTCTCGAACTCACAACAATCCTCCTGCCTCAGCCTCCCGAGTGCTGGGATTACAAGCATGCGCCACCACGCCCGGCTCTGTACTATTTAAATATAAAAACATCCTTAAAGGTTTTTGTTTTTCACTTTAAAAGCACATATTTTACAGACATGTAATGGACACATGAGTTCAGAAATATCACCAAGAATACAAAACATGACATAATAAAAATAAAACTTTTTAGGGCCAGAGAGGTGGCTTAGTGGAATAAGTGTTTCCCTGGCAAGCGCAAGGGCCTGAGTTCAATCCCTGGTTCTACTAAAAAAATAAAATAAAATAAATAAAAAATAAAAATAAAACTTTTTTTGACAGTATACCAACTCAGTGCCCTACAAAAGAATTCTGAACAATAACTCCCTAGAGCTGGAGCACACCTCACAGTGAGGGCTCAATGCCATAAGACCACCCTTCTTTTTAGTCAAAAGTCTGGGGTTGGCACCTGTGCTTCTAAGGCAAGAGCTATAAAGTGGGGGTTTTCACAAAACTTTCCTCAGGCCTGATAATCGCTGTAACAGTTCATAAAGCATAGGGACTACTTCCTGGTTCCTTATAAAACATAATATAAAGGATGAAAGTTTAGTGGACAGAGGTCTGAAGAGGTAGAGAGCTTCAGGGCCCTGCCTGTGGCTGGGATTATGGGCCTGTCCCACTGTGTCTGGCTTTCCCTGAACATTTCAAAATAAAATTAAAGCAGTACATTGTTCAGCTTCACTGCTAGCTAGATGCTGCCACAGACTGCTCGGCCCATGGGATGAAAGCAGAGGGCGTGTGTGAAGTATGACGGCCAGACGTGTCCACGCCTCCCTGTGTTCTCCCTGGTGAGGTGTTCTGCCACAGTCCCAGCCCATGAGACAAGAGACTGGCTGACTTCAGGGCAGGGGTGGCACACTTTTTGAGCTCTCAATGTTGAGTGGCTGGTGGTGGCACGTGTGCCGTGGTTCCCCACCACTGTTCTAGGGCACTGGGGCAGACAGCTGGCAGGAGTCTTAGTTGTGACTGATCTCAGAATGACTTTACCATTCAAGGCTGTATTTCTCCATACTCACTTCACCTGGGAGAGGAACACATTTGTACCATGTGTAAGTTACCACTGGAGTCTTTCTACAATCTGCAGCCATGCTAGTAAGAAAAATTTACTCTGAAAAGCTTCAGAGGTTCAAGCACATGATCAGGAATATAATCTGTTTCTCAATTTTTTAAAAAAATGTATTTAGCCCAGGGTCTCACTCTACAGATCGGACTCAGTAATCCTGTTTCCAGGCTCCCAAGCACTGGGATTACAGGTGTGCATCATCACGCCCAGTCTCAATAACTGTCCCAGTGCGCCCCAGGAGAGAGATCAGCACAGCAAGTGAGGACTGAACCCCTGCTATTGCACTCTGCCTAAGCAGGCGCTTTGGTCTGCTGAGCTATCTGGCCAGCCCTGTTTCTCAATTGTCAAAAGCAGGAAAAGAACATGGCAGGACAGAGATATGCTGTGAATTCATCCTGGCCTCTGCACTGTGAATTTGTCAAATGTGCTGAGGTCATGTTTGCTTTGCTTGATTTTGGCTTTTGTTTTGAAAGAACACTGCCCCCAGGAGACCACCAGCTCATGTAAATTGCTGTGACTCTGAACCCTGCCCAACACGCCAGCCAGCATTAGAATCTGCACTTGTTTTTTGTTTTTTTCTTTGTAGAACCAGGGATTGAACTCAGATCCTCACGCTTGCCAGGGAAGTGCTTATTCCATTAAGCCATCTCCCTGGCCCCTAGAATCTGCACTTGTGTTCTGTGAGAATCATGAGCAAAAATGAAAAACAGCAAAAAGAAAAAAAAATTGCAGTGCCTCAAATCCACAACTGGGACCTAAGATGTCATATTTTTTATGTCTAACTTGGGAGAAAAGACTGGAAATTAGGACAAAAGATCATACTCTGTTCTTTTTTGGGGAGGTGGGCTGGGGACAGACTGGGGATTTAAGCCAGGAGCTTGAGCACGGTAATCATGTGCTCTGTAATGGAGCTGCTCCTCCATCCTTATTTTTTCTTCATAAAAAACATGGTGTGACTCTGGATTCAAGAAAACTATAAGCCTCTTACACAAAAGAAAATTATGGCCAGGCACTGGGGCACATGTCTGTCATCCAAACACTCTATGAGGCTGAGATGGGAAAACTACATTCAAGAGCTGGGTTGGGGCAATTCAGCAAGTCTGCGAGACCCTGTCTCAAAATAAAAAAGGAAAAGGGATGCAATTTAGTGTGAAGGCCCTGGGCGCAATGGTTCAATCACCAGTAGTTTCAAATGAAAGAGTGAAAGAGAAACTAAAAAAGAAAGACAGGAAGGAAATAAGGATTATGACATCATAGGTTTTTTTGTTTGTTTGCTTCTTTAGTTTTCCATATGAGCAATTCACCCATATTTAATAATGTCTAATTTCATATTCACTTCTAAGATTTGGGGAAGGACTTCCAGTCCAGTAAGCAGCCTTAAGTAGGAGACAAAAACTGTGGACAGAGTGAAAAGAATGATTTCAATCATACAGTAAAAAAACCCTGGGCAGGTCCAGCCAAATAGCTCAGTGGATTAAAGCACCTGCAAGCAGGTGCAGGGGCCGGGGGTTTGTGATGTGCCAGCCCCATCCCTGGGGCGCACTAAGGTGGTGATTGAGACTGGGTGTGGTGGCACGTGCCTGTAATCCCAGCACTTTGGAGGCTGTGAACAGGAGAATCACTACTGAGTCTGATCTAGCAGTGAGACCCTGAACATCCTGTAGACCCTTCTCTAAAATAAAAGAAAGAAAGCCCAGGGCAGAAAATGACAGTCATGGAAAATGTGAAGGGGGCTTGTGCCGAGAGAAATGAGGAATGGCACAAGGAGAGGTGCAGGCAATGCAAAAATTCTCCCACCCCGAGAGCACTCCTTTTAGATATGCACTTGTCAGTTATAGCAGCTCTGGGACATTACACCCTCTAAATGAAGCACTAATTTGATTGAGACATGGAAATGAACATGTGGTGATTATAATTACAAACTGCCATCAGCTAGTAGTCCTGCTCCACATTTATTAGGGTGTGTCTGAAAATGTACACACACACACACACACACACACACACACACGCATCTGCACACACAATCTCTATTTTCTGATAGAATGCTAAATTTTGTTTAAAGTAAATGCCACAAACATTTTAAAATTCAGCAATAACAGATGATAACCTTCCTCTAAATCCATCTGTGGTCTGGGGAGATGACAGAATACCTGCTAAAATGGGGGAGGGGAGTGAGAAGGAGGAAGGAAAGGGGAGAGGGAGGAGCTAACATTTGACATTGTCTTAAAGTTGCAAATAATCTGTGTGTGTGTGAGTGGTTGTTAGGATTGAACCCAGGGCCTCACCCATACTACAGAAGCATTCCACCATTGAGTTACATTCCCAGCCTTTCGTTCCTGCAATTTCAGTTTCTAATTACTGAAATTACTGTTACAGGGAAACTGGTTGTGCTAAGACTATTGGGTTTTCAAACTCACTACTACCACAGTATCTGGTACCTGTGAATTTCAGTATTGGTTGTGCTTTTCAATCTGCTGCTCCAGAAAGGCTTGACTTATCACACATTGAAATGAGTCCCTAGAAATATAGCTGGACATGGGCTAAGTCACACATACTTCTACTAGAGCTCAACATTAAGCTTGCCAGTAGACCCCAAAGCCACTGGGAAAATATTGCTAAATAATTTTAAGATTTGAGAGCAGGGCATTAGGGAGATAACTCAGTAGAATAAGTCCTCGCCTGGCAAGCTCAGGGTCCTGAGTTCAATCCACGGTATGGCAAACAAAACAAAACAAAACAACTTTGAAAGTAGAATTTTCCTTCAAAAAGAACAGGGCTGGGGAGATAGCTCAGCAGCCTAAGTATCTGCCTGACAAGTGCAAGGTCCTGAGTTCAATCCCTGGTACCACAGAAAACAAAACAAACAAATAAATGAAAGAACAATTTTCGTTAACACTAACAAATATAGAGATTATTTTTCAAAGTTTTTTTTTGTCTATTGACAGAAATAAAAAATAGTTGCCTTCATTCTTAAGGTATGTCACAGCAGACATATGGAGAAAATTAAACTGTTCTCTGTATCTTTTTTTGTTAAAAGAGTAAAAAATTATACAAGGATCTGCTAGTCAAAAGCAATCTCCAATTTATGTCAAGTAGAATATGAATTTAAGCCAGTCTTATTCATATACTATAACACCAAGACTGAGGACTATAATCAGAACCTCAAGGGGCCAGGGAGACAGCCAGGGGAATAAGGGCCTTTCCTGGCAAGTGCAAGGGTTGGAGTTTAATCCCTGGTTCTGCAAAAAAAAAAAAAAAAAAAAAAAAAAAAAAAAAAAAAAAAAAAAAAAAAAAAAAAAAAAAAAAAGGACAAAAAACAAAACAAAAAAAAGAATCAGAACCTCAAAATTCTACATGAGATTTTTGACTTACCAGATAGGGCCACGAGACTTTATGTTTGAAAACAGACTGTGATGTTATATGTTTTGACTGTTGAAATTGAGAAGCCATGTACATACTTACGGCAACTCTCAGCATGCCAGAATATTTACTTGTAATAATTTGTTTTCTAGTCATTTCAGAAAACTAGAAATTTACTATACCATAAGATGAGAAATCTATCAAACAAAAAACCAAAAAGAGAAATAACTTCCCCATGGAAGTCTGTCTAAAAAGAAGAGTATTAAATTAGGTACATGGGTGGAGGGAAAGTCAAGTGAAGCAAATAAATGTAATGGAGGCAACTGAAATGTACAAACATAGAGAAAAGAAGTCCATACATTTCTGTATCTTCCATACCAGGGGTCAGGGGCTGAGGTAACCCCTAGGACTAACCTTTTCAGATTCAAGGAATCACATTTGTGCTTCATTTGGAACAAAAGAGACTTTCAGGCTAGCTCTCCCTTAGCCCATGGGACACAGGTGGTGAACCTATGGCACACGTGGCATAGTGAGTTTGCAGAGCCTTCCCTGGAGGCGCATGAGCAAAGGGTATAAGTTGTTTTTCTAAACTAAAAAACTCAGTATTTGGGTTTGATTTCACTGCTGGCACGTGGTGATAAATAAGTGGGTCTGGGGTTGCAGTTTGCGCTATTTTTTTTTTTTTTTTTTTTGAGGAACTGGGGATTGAACTCAGGCCCTTACACTTACCTGTCAAGTGCTTATTCTACTGAGCCATCTCCCTGGCCCTGTGCTATGGTTTGTGCCTTGTGCAGTTTTAGGTGGGCCTTTTTAGGAAGTGGATGAGTCTAGAGCATGTGACTGATTCATGGTTGAATGCTCAATTCAGATATTAGGATTAAGAGGGGCTCAGTGCTGGACCAGTCCACTGATTGGGCTGGCACTACCCTAAGCCTGGCAGACCAGATGCAATGTAAGGGATACAGAGAGGCTTGGCTTGCTCTCTCTTCTTGTTGCTGTCTTCTGCACCATGAACTGTTGCCCCTCTGTCTTGTGCCACGCTGCCTTGAAACCCACCAACTATGGACTGGAACCACCACAAACTATGAGCTGAATAAACCTTTCCTCCCTTAACTTATGGGTATTCGGTATTTTGCTGCAGCAATGAAAAAAGCAACTGAGACAGTTTGCTTGGTCTCTGAAAGGCTCACCATCATTGCTCCAGGCTAAGACAAAGGTTAAAAAAAAAAGAATCAAGTTAAATCATGTACAAGTATAGAGCCTCTATAATGAATGTGATCATTATGCAAACCTAGAATTAACCAAAAAACTTAAAAGAACAAACAAAGTAAGAAGACAAGGGCTTCACCATGACCACAAAGAAGAAAAAGTTCATAAACTCTTGGGATATCCAACTTTTTCACAGTCATGAAGAATTAGGAAAATTAAAATCTCATTTCTAATTTAATTCTCTCCCCTTGTGCATTCTGTTTTCTGTTTCTTATCTTCAGATCCTCTGGAAATTAATTTTCTAGAGACTTATAATACTTAGTTTGTTCCAGTGTCCTCTGGGCTTAACTTGAGCTTTCCTTTTACAAAGCCAGCTGTAAAGGTCACCTTTTAACAGCAAAAGGTACATCTTTTGAGCCAACTGTAATTGGGCTTTTATTAAATATTATAATTTTAATTACCTGATTTTCTACTTTATGAATAAGTATACATACACAGCTGAGGGTGCTGGTGCATGCTTATAATCCAAACACTCTGAAAGGCTGAGGCAGGAGGACTGCAAATTCTAGCCCAGTATGGGCAACCTGGCAGGACCATGTCTTAAAATAAAAAGGGACTGGGATGGGGGGGTATAACTGAGTGAGACAGCCTTGGGTTCATCCCCACTACTGAAAAAAATAAAAGTATAAATATTCATGTTCATACAATAGTAAACAATGAATAAAGTTTGGAGAATGAAAAAGTCTTATTAAATAGAACAAAAAAGTGCGTTTCTACACATAGTTCATTACAAATTTTGGATAATTACAGAAATAGATTGCATTGCACTAAAAGTTGAATCTCATTGGAAAACTATAAAACTTTTTATAGTTTTTCATGTGACATGAATTATAATATCAAAATGAAAATCTTAATCATAAACTACAGTTCACATGTGGAATAAACATGAAAATGATACAATTTTATAAAATGGAACCTGGTGCTCCATTCTCACTTTAAATAGGCACTGTTCCCTTGAAAGATATGCTACAGACCTCTTTACTACATCCTTATCCTTTAGACATTCTCCCTTGCTCATCAGTTATGTTGTAATGAAAACTTCCACATTTCCATTATTAGTCAGTGTATGTTAATGATCTTATGCTCAGGCTCAGTCTCACTTCATTTCACCTTGCTTTATTACCAACAAGGGTATTAATTAACCCACAATCTATTCCATGGTAAAAGCATCAATTCCCTTGTTATCCTACATAGCACTGCATGTTCAAAGGCGGAGTGAGCAGATCAACCTAGAAGATGAGTGCCTTAGATGAAAAGCCAGAGATAAAACCTAATTTTCCATCCCTTTGCATTTGAGTGGTCTGACACAGTATCAGCTGGAACTAAGATCTCTCTCCCTTTTGCATTTTTCCTAACATTTTTAAGACGTTAGCTGGCGCAGGGGCCAGTCTGCAAGCAGCTGGAAGCCAAGAAGCAGATCTCGGTGCTGGAGATTAGATTACTCACGGTGAGCAGTGAAACACCCCACTTGGGGTCAACAGTCTGAATTAAATGGCAGAATTTTATTTCAATTCTGCCTTTCACCTATGATTTCAGTCTCTAACAAAAAGGATCTTCAGGATGAAGCTAGAAGTATATCTGGGTTCATTTCCAGATTCAAACGTTCATTCAATCACTGAGGCAATTTAATTTACTTCTACCTCAGCATCTAAGTCCATTACAGGGGACAATTACTCTGCAAAAAATCTATCTAATAGGATAAGGTTGGATAAGTGAATTGTTGTCTTGAGTCATTTTTAAACCCTGGCTCTCTGGCCTGGAAGGGCCTCAGACATGTGGTCTAAGGCCTCAGCTTCTATAAATGAAGCAACCCAGAAGAAAACTTCCAGCCAATTCTAATGATCTCATCACTTTGTCCACATGAATTTCTAAAGTCTCCCAACATTTCAATCATGGTTGATAAATTCATTACATTCTCTACATTAATATCAAGGAGAAAAGTACAGGGAACTCACTGCCAAACCCTGCACCAAAACAAGCCAAATAGAAGCCACACCACAAACATGACTGAGAAGAGTGGAAATCATATTCCTGTGCGAGCAATTCTGCTCACACTTCTCTTTTGATGCCACTTCAGGGACTTTTACCAGCACTGTGGACAGCCGGCCCATGTCTTTCCTTTATGTAGAAAAAGGGACAGTGGTTCTTCACCTGTATCTGAGGCACAGCCGTAGCAGCTGGAATTTGTGCTAATTTAGTCTTCTGTTCATCTGCTTTATTAGTTGTACATAAACAAAATTAACCTAATATTTAAGAGTGGCAGTTTTATAAAGCTGAAAAAAACATCAAGTGGCATCCTACTCTAGTTGTTTGTCTCAGAGAAACCTATATCCACCATTAAAGATGGTAAAAGGCTGATAGCCTCATGAAGCATTTCCATGGAGGCAGATGCTATGAGCTTAACAGCAGCTGTTCACCATTCCAGGGTAAATACACGTACTTCCAATTTCTTTCCTTGTTTAAAATTATATTTCTTTAAAAGCCTTTTTTGGAGGGTTATAGACTTTGTTTAATGTTAATTCTTAATATATCTATATATCTATATATCTATATCTATATCTATATATGTATATTTGTAGCCCAGGCTGGTCTCAAACTTGCAACAATCCTGAGCCTCCTGACTGCTGGGATTACAGGTATGCACCAACATGCCTGGGCTTAAAATACTTTAAACACATTAAAATATCTATCAGCTTACTTATTGATTAAAGACATATGGTATAGTGCCTGTAATAATGATACTGGCTACTTAGCATCTACTGTTGAGTATACCCTATTTTTTACTTATTCTCTTTAATTGTGATTCCCTCCTCCAAAAGATGAGCCTTCAGAAAGATAAGGAATTTGTTTATTGTGTTTTTAGTTGTATTCTCAGCATTTAAAATGGTACCTACACAGTGTTAAGTAGAAGGTGTTTGCACAGGAAAAAAGAACTTAAATTTTTATAAGGTATTCCTTCATACACACCCATGCATAATTAAAATGTAATATTATTATGATTATTTACAGAAGTAGTCTGTAAAGTTAAAAGCTAAAAGATCGTAGAAGGAAAGCTAGTAGGACAGATATGATGTAGCATATTTCATCACAGGGGAAAATTGCAGCTTTTATCTACAACAGCCTATTTGTAAATATCCCAAAATGACTTAGTAATGAAACTCTGCAAATGGATTTTACTAGGAGCTGATAAATCAAAGCTGTTCCTTGGAAATGTTACAATGTAATTTCTCAAAAGAACTGTAAAAGTCTCCCATTTCACAAGGTTATATACAAACACACTTAAATCACCATCACATGAGGCCACTGAGTTTAGGATTCCAAGTGATCTTAAGACTCCTGCATCGTTCTGACTGCTCCACGCAGCTGGAACTGGTGCAGCAGCACTCTCAGGTAAGAAGAAGTCTGAGATAATTTATAGGATCTGTGTTCAATGGCTTTGCGATGGTGCTTTCAGCCTACAATGACCACAGGACTCTGGAGGGCATGTGTAGCTATGCTGGAGTCTCCCTCAGATCCAGAATTTTATGTTTCTGTGAAATATTTTGGAAGAAAAGAGAATACTGAGCTTTCAAAGCAATCAGTTTTACTGATGAAAGACACATCAGAGATTATCTCATTTATGACTTGAAGGTCTCAGGCTGCTTTATTAATGAAGCTGTGATGTGGGTCTCAAGGCTTTTTAAAAAGCCCATTCTAGGGCATTTGGACTCTGTTTATGTGTATTTTCTCCTGCCTAAAAATGTTAGTTTTCATAGAAGTAAGCCTCTTCAGAAGCTGTGAGACCCAAGGATCAATCAGATATTTTTGTAGTACAACAGAACCCTTTAAAATATTCAAATGGGTTTTGTCCATGGTATCATTACCTTCTCAGTGGAAGACTTGAGAAATCAAACAGCTATCTGTCCACCCTCTCTGTTCCCTCTGATTATGTCCATTTTTCAAAACTACTTGAGAGAAAAGCTACCCAAGCAGTTCATGAATCTCAAGCTTCTGGGCTCTAGTGCAGTGATAACAACCCTTTCAGAGATGGGTGACCAAAATGTAACCCCAAACCCACTTATTTATTGCAAACTGCCAACACAAAAGACAACTCACACGTTAAAATATTTGTCTTAAGAGAAAAACAAACAATATGCATGCCATAGATTTACCAACCCTGCTCTAGAGGCTCCAGGCCAGGGACCAGAAGACAAGAGACTGGATGTCAGCCCTGGAGAGGAAGTCTAGAAACCATATCAGAAACACTGCAAAGTCAGGTTGAGTATGGTAAGGAAACTCACCTGAGTTGTGGTCTATCATCTTAGAAAATTTTTCTCCATAAAAATAACATCTCAAAGCCATGTGATGGGTTTAGTGCTAGTAGCAGTGAAGATAAAATGACACTAGAAAGTAAGGTGACTGTCCCAGCTTTACTCAGGTTTGTATGAGGGAAATCCTCATGACCTTCTAGACTCTGCTGCTCCGTGAGCCCCCAGCACTACAGGGCAGGTGTCCTCACAGTTGCAGCCTGTGGGCAACCAAAAAAGGGCTCACCTGCACCACACACTGCGCCTACCGAGTTCCACTGACAGGGAGCCACTAACCAGAGACACCCACGAAATGGGTATGGCTGCACACACATCCCACTGAGGGATACTGGAATACATGGTAAGATAACCTCATGAAATTAAAAAAGGTTTTGTTTTTTTTTTAAAAAAAGCAGCTATACCTTAAAGAAATCA
>PVKA01012205.1:0-11385 GCA_004027165.1 Ctenomys sociabilis
TAAGATTCATATTTACATTTCTGTCAGATTATTTTCAGACTGCGGAAATACATATGACACAGTATTTGTAGTGTCAGGCTTCTTCCCAAAGGAATGGTTAATATTCTTTTACATATTAATAGTATTAGGAAGTCTTTTTTTTTTTTTTTTTTTTTTTTTTTTGGTACTTTAGGGAAGAGTCTAAAGGGTGTTCGGGGTCTCATTCCTGGATGGGACTCATAGTAATCCACGTTTACAGTCTCCCCGGAGCTGGGATTACAGGCGCACACCATCATGCCCAGTCTCAATTGCCATCTCAGCGTGCCCCAGGGATGGGGCCTGCATAGTAAGCCCGGGGATCAAACCCCTGGCCCCTGTGCCTGCTTGCTGGTGCTTTAATCTACTGAGCTATCTGGCTGGCCCTAGTTTTAGAAAATTATGAAAGTTACTGGAGAAAACCAAGAATAAAGTCTTTACGTAAAAAAATTTTCTGGTCCACCAGTAAAATTTATGTTTTTTTAGTGTCTAGGGTTGGGAATCAGTAATTACATTCACTTGACCACATTCAGTGGTTTGTAGATTTTGCCAGTATAAACCAAAGAGGAGGTATAATCTTAAGTTTTTAACCTAGAAGACCAGTAGTCATTGAGGTTGGAATTAAGGCAAGGGAAAATAAATTAATTTTTTTTTTTTTTTTTTTTTTACCAGGAATCGAACACAAGACCTCACACTTGTCAGACAGGCACTGTACCTCTGAGCTATATCCCTGGCACAGGAAAAAAAAAAAAAATTTTATGTATTTGGTACAGGATCTTGATATGCAGCTCAGACTTCTAGTGATTCTCCAGTTTTGGCCTCCCAGTGCCAGGGTTATAGACATATGTGTCACCACACCTGGTCTTAGTGGCTGGCATAGCATGCAGTGTCAGGATTGAACACGGGTCCTTGCAGTTGCCTAGGCAGGTGCTTAGACTACTAAGCTATCTCCATGGCCCCAGAAAAAAATTTAAATGGTTAACCAGATACATATGAATATATTGTAAGCTGTCTTTGAAAAGATGTAAACTGTCCCCAGCCTGGTGGAGACAAACTATAATCCCAGCACTTGCCTGAGGCAGGATTGTGAGTTGATTGTCAGTCTAAGCTTCTGTGAGACCTTGTTTTAAAGTATAAGATATTTTCTACAGGGGAAAAAAAAAAAAAAAAAAAACAGCTAAAAACTTAATTCTGCAGTGAGGTGGGGACCGTATGGCCAGTCTGTGGTACTTGCCTTCACTCCAAAGCAGGAAACTTACTGACACAAAACACTGGATTTGTAGTTACTAATAATGCACTACTCGGATTTCCCCTTAGAGACAGCCTAAGAATGAATCTAACAATTGACAGAAAGAATTAGAATAGTTAGTTGGTCCTAGAGACCAAGGTGAGAAGTCAGATAAAACAACAGGTGTCAATTAAGGCAGAAAAATAATTGAAATTAAGAAACTCATGCTCTACGTTCTGAGCTAGCCGGGCACCTAAATAATTGGAATTAGAGCTTTACTGAGCCTCCTGTTTGTAGGAAAGGAATTGAAGGAAGGAGATGTTCCCTAGTCTGCCTTACTTGATGTGAGGAAGTGAAATGGCAAGTTTTCATGAGCTTTCCAGATGGCAGACGAAAAATAGGGCAGCTAGCACACACCTGTAATCCCAGCATTCGGGATACTGAAGCAGGAGGATTGCTGTTTGAGGCCAGCCCTGACTGCATAGTACAAGCCTGTATCAAAGAAAGAAAGAAATGGAGTATCTTTGACAATAACTTCCTTTAGTAAAAATTATGCCTAAGGTAATAGTATACCCAAATAATGGCCTGGGGCTTTTAAATAGCCTTCTGCTACAAGGGAGAGGAAAAGCATAGTATCATCTGTCTTTGAAAAGATGTAAACTGTCCCCACCCTGGTGGAGACAAACTGTAATCCCAGCACTTGCCTGAGGCAAGATTGTGAGTTCACAATCCTGAGTGTCTCAGAAGATTTGCCAAGAGGACCAAGAAGTTTGGGGAAATTTTGCATTGAACGCTCAGAAGAAAACAGTCAAGACATAGAACTATAGCTAAGCCTATGATTTTCCTGTGGGACCTTATATCTGGTCTGACATTCAGTACTAGAATGTGCTGCTAAAAGTATGCAGCCTTTTCTTTATGTTCAGGAGAAATAATAACTTTGTAAATCATTAAAAAACTTTGGTCATTGTGAGCGGCTTGTTTCCCCTGTAACCTGGTATAAGACGAGATCTGATTTGGCAGATAATGATGTACATGCTTATGTTTAATAGTAGTTTCTTAGGCTTTCAATGAGCACAGTGTTCTCTGCCTCTCATATTTGACCCGGCCTACAATGACTCCTGTTAGTGAACACAGGCTTTCCTTATGGATTTTTTTGGAGACAAGATTCTTCAGAACTTAAAGAAGTTGGAATTAGGCAAAGGACTCACATTTCATCTTTGCCACTACTGGCTTTGAGTTTAAAGATGCTATTTAAACTCCCAGCCTTAGTCTTTGCTTGTTCCCTTTTTCAGTGGAATAATGATTCCAACTTGATAGGATTGTTTGAAGACTGAGATAATGTGTGTGAAATGCTTAAGCATACTGTCTGGCATATGGCAGGCTAAACTTGGTGCTTATGGTGCAAGTAGGGGAGGGTCCATGCCCATAACACAACAAAAGGAGGCTTGGGCAGGAGTACAGACTGACAAAACTGCTTTTGTACGGAGTGAGAGTGGCTGGAGAACCTGGAGCCTTCTTTATCGTTGTATTTCTCCTGGAAGTCAGCCTCTGCCTCTCTGTTCTACTTATTGGTTCTTATACCAGAATGACTCAGTAGCATTGGCAACACTTAAGTTGACAAAAAGATAGCTAGGTTTTTAAAGTTAACCCATTTACATTGAGATTGAGATAGTTGATTTTTGGCATGAAATTTAGTATGTTACCTAGAAAAATTCAAGGAAGAAGAATTTGAAGAGAACACATACTACTATGTCCCACTTGTTATGGGCATTCTCTGAAGGCTTAGGCCCTCTCCTCATTAGCAGCATGCCTGCAGACCTGAGTTGAGGTGTAGGGTGGCCAGATGAGCAGCTACAGAGTGTGCACCCAGCTGTGGGGCCACCTCAGCCAGCTGACTAAAAATGAATTCAGTTGCCTAGATCATTTTAAGTGTCTCTGGTAAGAGTTTTGTATGTAATTTTAATAAATTTTGCTTTTATCTCTTGAGTTATTTCAATTCAGAAACCAACTAAGTTGATTAAGTTACTGGGGTACTGGAATGTGTCTCCAGAGAAGCTCTGATGGAAGCATGTTCGGGTCATCCTAGACTGGGCAGTCCTGTTGCTTAGTGCATTGTCAGGTGACTTCATCGAGTGAGTCGCACAGAGCGTGCTTCACACAGACCTGGGCAGCGGCGCCTGCTTTGCACCCAGCCAGTAGGGTCCAGCGTCATCAGGCACGGCCTGAAAGGCCCATGGCTCTGTTCAGATGGCATCTGTACATGAACAGGCATTCTAAGTGGCCAGAGGGTCTATCAACCATCAGTCAACTGGTTAAGAATTGTGATTTTTTTTTTCTCTCCACAAACAAAAAAATAGCCATTCTTATTTGATATGACCATTCTGTAAGTTACACTTCATGTTTAGAAGATTACAACACAATTTCTAAAGTTACAGATACCACACTTGTGCCCCATTTTAATGTGTAACCAAGTATACAGGAGTGAGGCAAGGCATTGTGAGGAGAGTTTTATTATGGGGTGGTGATGAATAAGGGCAAGAATTTTACAAAGCAAAGATCTTCAGTGTACATAGCTTTTGCTTGTGCTTCTTTGAGTTTTATCCAACTTCAAATAAATAATGCATATACACTAAATCAATATTAATAAGACACTTAATTTGGTTCACCATACTTTTTAAAATATTCTTTACCAGGAGGTTCAGCAACATCAGATGACCATGAATTTGATCCATCAGCTGACATGCTGGTTCATGATTTTGATGATGAACGAACATTAGAAGAGGAAGAAATGATGGAAGGAGAAACAAACTTCAGTTCTGAAATAGAGGATCTTGCAAGGGTAAATAATATAAAGAGCTAGGGGATAAAGTGGTTATAACTTTCTGTGGAGAGAGGAGATTTTGGTTTGCTGTATTTTGGGGGAAAGTTGTATAGTTGATACTGAAACGATTCCATGTGATCACACATAGGCTAAAGTTGGAAATGAAGGGAATTAGAAGTAGCTTTATTATGTGAAGTACTAGAATCAGAAGTGACTTTGGTAAGACAATACAGGCCTGGTCAAAAAGGCTCTACATTTCCTCTTGGCTCCATGGCGCACTTTTTAATTATTCCCCTTCAGAGTCCAGATGTCCTAACACTTGTGCTCATCTTCCTCCACGTGTGTGCTGTGGAGTGTGCCTGCCCCTTCCTGTTGGAGTACCCTCTGGTTTCATCAGCACTACCTACTGCTGCCTGCTTCTCCTTGGACTCTGGACTTGGCAGTGTCATCTCCCTGCTTCTCTTGTTCTGTGTCTCATGCAGACTCTTTCGGCCTTGCTTCTTGGCCTTCTCATCTTTCCTTCCATCTCTAGATCTTTGCTCCTCAGTGTAGGTTGAGGGGCAGCTTTAGTAGGTGTGTCTGCTCCCATACAGCTCTGCCTACACACTCAACCAGCCTTCTGGACAGGTCCAGATCTCCATCTCTGTTGGGCGAGTTTGAATTTTATGCCTATCAGGTTGGAAAATTACTGTGCTGTGTGACCTATTCTCATCATGTCTATAGTCTCCTGAGTTTATATTGCTAGCATTAGGTAATTAGTGTATCCAGGTTGACTTTTTTTGCAGGTACTTCCACATAGTAGAATTTCAAGCACCCAGCATTCTTCTGCCTGTACTTTGCCTTTCTTCTTTCTCTGGTACTGCTGTTTCTCCTGTTCGAAAGTCGGAAACCAGGGAGTCACTCTCTTCATGCCCAGTACTGTCTTTTAAATCAGCCTGTTGTCTCTTCGTGGTGCCCCTCACCTCACCTCTGAGCTGTGCTTCTGCCCAGGTTGCTGTGCAGGGCTTCCTGACAGTGATGACAGCTCTTCGGTCTGCTCTCCATCTCCTCTCTCACCCCTTGCTCCCAGTGTGACCCTCCTAGCATGGAGGATCTCCTGGTATAATGATTCCCTCTGTTTCCACTCAGGTTAGACTTTAGTCAACCTGGCTTGCAGGCCCCCCACATGATGTGGCCTGCTGTCCATCTACCAGGCCACCCCTGCATATCCTCGGGTGGCTTTCTTCCTGTTTCAAGGCTTTCAGCATCTTCACTCTGTGTATGTGTGCTTCCTAGGACTGGCTCCTTATCCTCTGGGCTTGGTGTTATCCCTCTGTGTGCATTTTTTGTCTCTTAATTGGCTTTTCAAAAAGGAAAAAAAAATTGTATCCTGTGGTTTTTTTTTTTTTTTGTTTGTTTGTTTTTTTATATATTTGGTTATCTATAGCTTCTATTAATTTTTTTAAGGGGAAAAACTAAGACCTGTATATTTCATGGTGAATAAAAGTATTGAATAAGTACATAAATCAACCTATGCTCTAATAAAAATTTGTTACATTTATAGTTGCTGTACTCCGTGATAAAAAGAACATACGTTATAAGATATAGTGCCAGCTTTTAAGGACGTAGATAGTGTAACAATCTGTGTTTCAGAGTTTTAGTTTAGAACTATTTATTATTTTTTGGTGCTACCAGGGATCAAACCTATTCCCCTGAGCTATCTCCAGGTTTATTCCACTGAGCTATCTCCAAGCTCCTGGCCCAAGTTTAGAACTTTTTAAAGTACAAAAGAACTTGCAAAGTAATCCAGCTGTTATTTAGGCAGATCTTGTCAAGTGATCTCGTTTGGATCCTCTGGTGATCAGAGCTGGCTTAATTCACAGTGCCTTACCACAAAGCCTTATGAGGATAGGTTAAAAAGCACACAATGAACTTGGAGTCAGAATTCTTGTTGAGAAGTAAAGAGACTGGAAAGCTATTCAAGAGGAGGTGATTGCCTAGATGATTGAGATCGTAGTTAAACAGTTAAAGGGAACAGTGAGTTTACCAGTGCTGTGTGCATCCCACATTTAAGTGGAAAGGCAGTTCTTAATGATTTGCCTGTATTCAGAGATTTCTATCACTTTAGACTTAATTGCTCTTAAGTAGAAGACTAGAATTAAAAGGTAAAGGAGAAGAATGGCGTACTTTCATTTTTATCACACTCTTTATTAACAAGGTTTAATCAGGTACAATGTGTAGCAACATGTGAGGTGGCACGATAGTTTTCTTCTACTTCAGGAAATAAGGTATTATATAATGGGCTTTTCCAAGATTTTGGGTGGGATTTTGTCCTCTTTAAGATTTGCTTTCACCTGACCCTCCTTTTGAAACAGTAGTTAAAATAGATTTATTTATAGGGGCTACAGAAAGGAAGAAAAAGGTAGTAGCCAGCTCGCGCTACGCTGCTCCAGCGTCTCCTGACTTCTCCCGGAAGCACTTACAGTTTAGGTTTCTTAGAGGGATTAGTAGTGCTTTCATCTATACCTGGTAGAGGTCTAGTTACGCTTGGTGTCCTGGAGTTACATTCTCTCCAGGTATGAATCAGGCCAAATTAGCTTTTATTTTTAAAAATAAGTTAAAATTTTGTCATAGTGATTATTTGTTTGATTTCATAGAAGTAAAACATTAGTTATATTAAAAAGTGGCAAAGTTTTTCAGCAGGTAGTTTGGTTACATGAAATAGTTTTCATGTAATTTATTTATTTCATGTAATTTATTTATGATACAATTTTGTGATAAAACTCTTGACAGGGCTGAGTAGCTCAGTGGCACAGTGCCTGTCTGGTAAGCACAAGGTGCTGACTTTTGATTCCTGGTAGCAAAACAAAAAACACCTCTTAACATTTTGCTCATCAGTTAACAGTAACTAACTCAGTAGTATGTGGTTTTTAAGTTCAATTTGGATTCTGAACTTTTTTGTGAAAACTTGATAGAAGCAGCTTTTTTTGTGTACTATAGTTGTATGCATTTATCTTACTCATAAAAAATACATTTTAATTATAAACTTAGCATTTAAGGGGCTGGAAAGATAGCTCAGTGGTCAAAGGGTCTGCCTGGCAAACACAAGGACTGGAGTTCAGTCCCTGGTATTGTGTGCTGTGCCAGCCCCTGAACCCTGGGTATGCTAAGCCAGCCACTGAGACCAGGTGTGGTAGTGCCTGCTATAATCCCGGCTGAGACCGGAGGATCACTGTGAGTCCAAGCTGTGTAATGAGACCCTGTACCAAATAAATAAATAAACAATTTTTTAAAAATATTAAAATAGATTTAGTATTTAAATGTTTAATGGAATCAGGGTGTTTAGGAGTTTCTTCAGAGGACTGGGGAGATCGCTTAGTGGTCTAAGACCCTGCCTGACAAGCACACAGACCAGGGATCGATTCCAGATACCTCATGCAGTACTGGTCCCAGAACCAGGCATGGTGGTGCACACCTATAGTCCCACCACTGGGGAAGAACTTTTTTGTGGTAATTGAAGAAGGGACAGCAAAATCATTCCTACAGTAAATAGACTTGCTTTCCATGAGTTAATAATTTTTCAACTTTTAAAAAAAATTAAATATACTCTTTAACAGATGAAGAAAGATTAGGACAAGCTATAGATTTATATATTTAGATACATTTCAGACACAGTAATAGCATCAATATGTAATTTGGAGGCTGAGGCAGGAAGACTGTTGTAGTTCGAGACCAGCCCAGGCTACAAAGTGAGGTCAAGGCATTCCTGAATTACATAGCAAGACCGTGTCTCAAAAAGACAAAAAAAGAAAAAGTATTATAAACTATTAAACATTAGACATCCCTGGTAGCTAGGTAATAAAGATTAAAATGTGAGAGGTTTCCCTGAAGTATATGCATAACCTGAATTTTACCAATTTAAAAGAAACCTTGCATGGTGATTAAAGAATGTGCTACCTTATCCCTTCAGATTTTATCTTCTAGACAAGCTCTACCCCAAGAGGTTGGTTACCTTAGACACTTACCTCTTTAGTCTAACCTGGATGTGATCCTTTAGGCCTTTCTTCCTGTCCAGAAATGAATTTCTTTCCATTTTGTCTCCTCATGAATACTTCTGGGATATGGTTTTGAGGTAGGTGGTAGGCAGATAGAGTTGTGTGTGTCCACCCCATGGCCGTGCCCTGGAGGCCAGTGTGACAGACTGTTCAGTGTGTGACTGTTCATGACTGACCCCTGGTGTGTGAGCTCAGAGGCAGCCCACACAGAGTGGGGAGCTGGATTCCACCCCCGCTGTGTGGGACTGTTGTGTGTCATTGGATAACTTCACTCTGCTGCTGTTAAATCAGGGCAGATGTCACATCAGAGTGTCTGTTCTGAAAGCTGGTCCTTTTCTGCCTGTAGCCTGCTTTCTTGCAGTTACACAGATGCAGTTGCATTTCTTTTTGCTGCATTGCTTGGATGGCTTGTTTCTCAGTTTCTAAGGGTAGTGCACATTCCTCTGCTTTTACTCATCTTGTCCTGTGCCCCTCTTCCTTATTCCTAGTAGTCTTATCACCCAGCGCTTTTTTATCACATGCTGCATTAAGGTGATGCATACAAAACCTAAGGTGACACTTCTCTGAAGGTGATTTGTTTGCATATGTGCATGAATGACAAGGCAGGCTGCCTTAGTCACTGTGTAACTTGGGAGTGACACTATTATGCTCCAGTTGTTTTCACCTAAAATAACCTGAAATACAAGTAATCACTAAATTAATCTCATGTTTTGGTAACTTTTCTCTCATTGCTGAGATTAGATGCCTGAAATTATGTAAGGAAATGTTTATCTCAGTTTGCAGGGGTTTCAGTGTGTGATCAGCGGGTTCCGTGGCAGGCTGGCATGGCACAAGGGCAACACTTCAGGGGAATGGAACAGCAAAGGCAGTAAGAGTAAAAAGGGATAGAGAGCAAATCTCTTTTCCTCCCCTTAAGCAGACTATCACACCCTGGGTATAGCACCCAGCTCTCTTTCCCCTCTTCTTACACAGGATGACGATGTTTACACAATGAGTACTCTGACCCCATGCTGAGTCACTTAAAGTTCTGAATTCTTCAAGTTGACACAAAAATGTATTGACCATTGTTATCATCAACTTAGCAATAAGAAACATTTCTTTAAACCAGTTTCCATATACAAAGACATGCTTATGCTTATTTCACAACTTGAGCTATGTAATACAGATTTAACAATCCTTGAGAACCACTATTAAGTCTGTCAACATTATATTATGTCAGTACCTTATATTCTGCCCCTATGCCCCCAAAACCCATTTATATTCCTTTATACAAAAGATACTTAGTTCATCTCTAAGAGTTGCCAAAGTCCTAACAATTTCAGCACTGCTGTAAAGTCCCAAGTGCCAAGCCCCTGTAGGATGTAAGGCAAATTCCTAGCTGTGAACCACCGTGCAAATGAAAATTTACACATGTCCAACATTTAGTGGCACAAGGTAAACATTTTCATTGCAAAAGTTACAAATGGGGGATACAAAGGATTTTGGACCAAAGCACGTCCACAGTCCAGCAGGGCAAACATTGTCCTTTAGTTCCATGTAAAGCATCCAAGGTAATCTGGCAAATCATGAGCTCCAAAGGCCTTAGATGGTTCTATCCCTATGGTACTTTCAGTGGCTATAGCTCCTGTGGCTTCTGTCTTGGGCCATCTTTGCTCCCTCCTTGCAGCTTTCCTTAGATGATCCACATTCCTGGCTTTCCCAACCTTTGGAGCCTCCACCTCCACTGCACGCTGGGCTTCACCTTCACAGCTTCACACACTGCCTGATCTCCTGGGCCTTCTGAGATGGAGGGAAGCCATCTGAACCTATCAGTCTTGCATTCTGTATGCACCTGAGTCCAGTATCACATGGGTGATACCAGGGTCTGCTGCCAGCTGGAGCAGTACCTAGGCTTTCCTTTCTGGGCTGTAGTGGCCAAGGGCCTGGATTGCTGGGTACTCTGAATCCAACTTTGAGAAATAAATTCTCTATGCTGCCACCATTTCTAAACATGGTGCTTGGTGGCTTTCTCTTCAGAGTCTTTCACTTTTGCATTTTGAGGCTGCAAAGGGTAAAGACTGCCCTCTTGTGATGTCCTCAGACCATCTTTTTTATTCTGTTCCTTCTCAGCAGTTAAGATGCCTTGGCTTTATCTCTGTAGTCTACAGCTGTAATGGAGCTTCGTTTCAGATCAGACATACAACATCTAAGATTATCCTGCTGGACTCTGCTCTTGATTCACAACATAGATCTGGCTAGAAGCCCTCAACAGCAGTCATGCCATAGTGTCAGCATTCAACTGTCTTGAAATTTCTTCTGTCAGATTAACACACTGTCCTTAATCTCAGTGTATAGATAGTCTTGGGACATGAGAAAAATGCAGGCAAACTTTCTCCAAAACCATAACACATCATGTATACTCCACAGCCAGTGCAGTCCTACTTCCTAACAGAAGCTCCAAAGCCTGGTTTTTACTAATTTTCTGCTCTTCTGAGCTCTGACCAGAATCTCCCATACAGAAATGCCTAAGGCTTTGGAGCTCTGCTGTTTGAGGCAGCATCTCTGAACATTTCTATTCTCTTTCCACACGCCATTCCCAGAGGCTCTTTAACCACGTGGTGAGGTGTAGCCACAGCAGTGACCCTTCTCCTTGTACAAAATTGTCTTTTCTTTTACTGGGACAAGATACCCAATACCCACAATTAGGAAAGAAAGATTTCATCTCATAGTTCATAGAGGTTTCAATCCTTACTCAGCTGGCTCTTAAGGCCGTGTGGCATGACACAGGTACTTCATGGTGGCAGAAGACAACAAAAGCAAGCGGCAAAAACGGGAGAGAACAAGCGTCTTCTTCCATTATATTGTAAGCAGGCTATCCCCAGGAGTGCAGCATTCATGTCATCTTCCTGCCCTCCTCTTGCACCCTAGTAATGTTCACAAAGCAAGGACCTGGGCTCCCTGCTAAGTTATCTACTCAAACTTTTTTTTTTTAATTTTGTTTTTTAAAGCACTGCTACTTTATTGTGCTGTTTGTTTAAGTTGAAGAAAGCCCCTCTGTACCTTGTATTTGGTACAGGGCCTTGCTGTGCAGTGCTCAGCAGGACCAGGGTGGGGTGAGCACAGGATATAATACTGTGGGTCGAACTGGGTCCTTCTGCTTGCCAGGCAAATGCATAAAACTGCTGAGCTCTCCCCGGCTCTTTATATCTTAGTAGCCACTCTCTGGATGTCAGAAATCTGTGCCTCAGAGATGTTCTGTACTGTGAAAATCCACTACTTAGCACATCGTTGTCTCTCTCTGCTCTCCT
>PVKA01012205.1:11485-58567 GCA_004027165.1 Ctenomys sociabilis
TTTTTTTTTGGCAGAACTGGGGATTGAACTCAGGCCCTTGCACTTGCCAGGAAAGTGCTTATTCTACTGAGCCATCTCCCGAGCCCCTTGCTGTTTCAATTTAAATTGAAGGAAGCCCCTCTGAATCTTGTAAAATGTGAGTTTAATGACATAAGCTAATGGGATGTTCTCTAGAAAAGGTGACCGACAGGCCCTATTATGCCCCATGCTGTTAGCAAGCTTTTATTCATCTTGCAGTTTTTATTTCAGAGGGAAAAATAGAATGTTTGCTTTCCAGAATATCCATAATGTTTATAACATCAGAATCTGGAGATCACAGAGATAAATCCATCTGGACAAGGAAGAACATAGCACACGGCTCATGGGATTTCATTAAGCATGGGGATATGGCCAGGCCTTGGGGATATGCGTCCACCCAGAGCATATTTCCTTCCTTTACGCATTCTACAGGTGGGCTTCCTTTTTGCAGATTAGCTTTTATCCCATGAAGTTCTCAGTTCCTGGATCTCCAAACTCTGCCAGAGACAGTTTATGCATCTTTCTTTAGCACCCTTTCCTAAAATTCCAGAAACAAAATGTGAAGTGGGGTGTCTTCATCCCTCCCCTTGCCGCCTGCTACTGAGTGAAAGTTATTAATCTTATGCACTTAGGAGAACTGGCCAAAGAAAGTACAGCTCTGTTTGGGCTTGCATTGTGATTGCCAGTCCAGCTGTTCCCGACATGACTGTTAATAACAGAAGGAGCACATCCCCAGATTGATAGGCACCACTGTGCCCTGTTACCTGGATACAAGAGAGCTAGCGGACCTGGAACACTTTCCAGTCTCCAAATCGCCCAAGAAGAGAAGTACAACAGTAGCAAAGCACCCAAGAAGGGCCAGGCCTCGTAGGAGGCACCTGTGATCTTATCACTTGGAAGGCTGAGGCAGAATGACTTGAGTTCATGGCCCTCCTGAACTGCATAGTGAGACTGAATAAAACATAAAAAGATTTAGTGCATTTTCCACATGTTTTACAACACAAATACCAGCGAATTACTCTGAAGAAACAGTATATTAAGAAAAGGAAGAGGCAATAGAGTTTGCTAAGTTTTGCTAAGAGAATGAAGGAAGCTGAAGAAAAACACCACAAACTGATAGCAAAAGACACAGGCTGCTGTGTACATCTCTGCCTGAAAACAGAAATGAGTCCACACGCCCAACTTCCATATGCCTTTCTCTGTGTGGATCTCTGTGGGTAAACATGGTCATCCACTGCCTGTGTACAATGTGTGATGCTAATCAAATCAGGGTATTTCCACCTCTTGCAGCATTAATCTTTGTACTCTTATAGTCATTTTAAAATGTAGATCATGTTAAGCAGTAGCTGCTCTGCTGCCGTAAAGAGCCAAAAGTCACCCCATGCTGCTTCATCCCCCTCCTTCCCGTCTCTAGGGGCCACTGTTCACTCTGATTTTCTACAAAGTTAACATACTTGTACCTATAGTAGTGAGAACTTGTGTCATCTTTGTTTTACTTAATGATCTCTAGTTCCATCTGTGTTACTGCAGATGACAGGATTTCAGTCTTTTACTTGCCCAATGTTCCACTGTATGGATAACCTTTTCCTGGTATCGGCATTTTACCGTAGACTTTGTCAGTGGCGTGTGTTTTTTTTTTGTTTTTGTTTTTTACTTTTAAAAAAAAATCTTTTCATTTATTTTTTTGGTACAGAGTCTTAGTATGCAGCTCAGACTCATAGGGATCCTCCTCTGTCTCAACCTCCCCAGGGCTGGGATTACAGGCATGCACCACAGTGTCTAGTTTCGGTCGCCAAGCACCCACACCAGGTTTCTGGGGTGGAGCAGTGTGTGGTACTGGGGATTGAAACCAGGTGCTAGGGCTTGCCAGGCAGGTACTTAGACTGCTGAGCTATTTCCCTGGCCTTGTGCTGTAGTTCTTCAGGGGGCCCTCCACTAGTACCAGCAGTATTACCTGAGACCTGTTGGGTCATGGACTCCCAAGATGAGACCCAGTACTTTTTAAAAGATTTATGTACGTATATATGCATTTGGTACAGGGTCTCAATACACACCTTGGACTTGTGATCCTCCCCTCTCACCCTCCCCAGTGCTGGGATTACAGGCATTTGCGATGGCACCCAGTTTCAGTGGCCTGCACAGCATGTGGTGCCAGGGACTGGTGGCAGATTGCTGAGCTATCTCTCCAGCCCCCCAGCACTTTTTTAAAATAAAACTTTAAAGTTGTTTTACTATCCTTAAATAAGTGACTGGCAAACACTATAAAACAATAATTTGCTTGGTTTCTTAGAGCAAATGCCTTGGTGTAATGAGAAGACACAAGTCAAAATAGAGTGCTGCCATTTAAATAGTTATGTGGTTCTCCCAGTACTATGGAAGCTGGAGGTAACTGGGTGTAGTGGCACCTCCTGTAGTCCCAGCCATTTGCAAAGCTAAGGCAGGGTTGAGGATTGTAGGCCAACCTAGGCCACATAATGAAACCTTATCTCAAGTGAAAAATAAATCAAAGGTCATAGTAACATATATTAGGATAGTTTCAAAGGTAGACTGTGGAACAAGCTTACCCTAAATCAGTTCTTGGGGCCTGTGCACGTGTGATTTCCTAATGACTGCAGGTGTTCTCCTGGTCTGTGTCCTCTGCACACTGGGGACTATGGCCAGGGCTTTCAAGGTAAGGGCCATCGGGCTGAGCCTGCTGCTGGCTTGGAATGCAGGATGAGTCTGAGGGAGGCACTTGAACCAGGACTAGGCCTAAGCATCACACTGAAGTCTGTCAATACATGATGTTTCTCTCTGGTAGTTTCCGTATTTGCAGATAAAAGTAGCAAATGAACATAGGCAATCCTATCTGGTACTTTTAAGGTCTGGTGAGATTGTTTTGGTTCAGCTTTCATTTTTAAGAGAAAAAAACTGAGCAAAGTGTGGAACACAAGTATGCCATGCAAGAGATGCTTCATGACAGCTACTTGTTCCTGTGTATAGAGTGAGACTTCCTGTGTCTTTCTCTCACTCTGCTTTTCTTGATTTTGCAGTTCCATTGTATTCCTAAAGTACTGACTCCTTGTTCCAGGATTTAGTGTCTTCCACCACATGCTTGGTGTGGGCCAGCTCTTAGCAGTCCATGCCCCTGAGCACTTCAGGACCCTGTGTCATGCTCCTAAGGGTGTGTGAGAGCCAGGCCAGGGTGTGTCTGCTGGTCATTCAGCTGGAGCGCCGGTACTGTACCTGATCTGTTAGACATTTGTCAGGTCAGAGCCACAGGTGATTAGGTTTTTTGGAATTGATTTCTCTTTCAAAGTGGGTCCCAAATTGATTTAGAACTATCTGTTTACAATTATAAGAGACATATTAGGTGACACATTCTTCCTGTTAAAACAGTGCATATTGTAATCAGTAGGTTATTTCTTGCTCATGGGTTCTGATCAAAGTGATTTTTGTCATTACACCTATGTGCATGGTGGCAGTGTGATTAACATGTGGGCTAGACTTCTGTCCCAAAACAAGGCATAGCATGCTGGAGCCATACAAAACAGTGTCAGGAGCAGCATTTTCTAGCTTCTAAACTGACATTTCTGTGGGGGGGCGTTTAGAGCACACATTTATATACCTTTTGCGTCCAATGTGTTCAAATGATTGGGGTTTTTGTGGTGCTTTGCTGATTAGAGTACCTTCCCCAGAAAGCTTACTTCATTTCACTGCAAAGGATGTCTTCCCATGTCATCTGATGGAGGTGCTCGTGGAGGATCCAGGGCTGATGCATTTGCACTCTTTGGATAATGACTCTTAGATTCCGATGATTTGAGTCTGGCTCCATACTGTGTAACTTGTGTGGCTTGTGAGGGAAATAATCTGTGTTTCCTTCTCTGTTGAGACAAGAGAACAGCTCTAGCATGAATGGCAGCAGTAATGTGAGATGATTTTCTAATTGGCCTTAAAGGTATAAAGTCTGTGATGCAGTGTCATCCTGTGAATTATGGGTGCTTTTCGATGTGTTTTGGTCGGACTATGAATTTCATTTCTGTCTGAGTTTATTAACGTGGTTGAAAGCCTATTTTCCTAATTCTACTTGCTCCAAATTAATATGATTCATTTAGTTAGTTAATTCACATGTAAGTTCTAATTGTGTGTCATTGTACATACACTGGACTGGGTGCAAAAGGTAGTTTTAGGCAAATGTCACTTTTATTATACTTGACCAAATTGGTAACAAAGTTCGTTAGTTTTATAGAAATATTTAAAAGACTGGCATGTTCTTAGTTTTCAAAAAAAAAACTTTGTTTTTTACTTTGTATAACTCAAAAATTTGTGAACATTTTTAAGTCTACAGATTTATGAATTATAGCCTAGACTGAAATCACTGATTTAAAAAAAATTAACTTTTGTTTTGGTTTGTTTAGGAAGGCGACATGCCAATCCATGAACTTCTCAGCCTTTATGGTTATGATAGTACTGTCCGACTGCCTGAGGAAGATGAGGAGGAAGAAGAGGAAGAAGAGGAGGGTGAAGATGATGAAGACCCCGACCACGATGACCACAGTGGCTGCAGTGGGGAGAACAAAGTAAGGTCACACACACGTGGAATAATAGGAGTCTAGACAGTGGGTAATCAAAATAGGTGATTATTTAAATTATAAAATTAAAAGGTCTGGTGGCTCATGCCTTTGATCCTAACACTTCGGAGCCTAAGGCAGGGGGATCACCACAAGCTTGAGGCCAGCCTGGGCTGCTTACTATAGAGTGAGACCCTGCCTCAAAAAAATTAAATAAATGAATATGTAAGTAAAATTTCTTGCAGTCAGAGACACATTGCTGGAGCTGGGGAGATGGCTCAGTGGAATAAGCACTTCCCTGGCAAGCGCAAGGGCCTGAGTTCAATCCTTGGTTTCACCAAAAAAAAAAAAAAAAGACACATTGCCATGAACCCCTCAAGACGCTCCCCTCTGCTTCCCATCCTTCCTCCATTTTCTGAAGCAGCTTTGAAAGTCTTATTTCAAGTGTCTGTGCAAGGTCTAGTAAAAAATGCAGTGACTACTGTCGCCAAGTGCCAGCCAATGGAAAGGCAGACTTATGAGCTATGTTCTTACCCACCTTATTCACTAGATCCGCTTCCATGCACCTTCTCGCTCCTCCCCACAGTCAAAGTGAAGGTGAAAGGGAAATGTTCTGAATCAATTTGGGACATTGAAGTGGCCAGGACAGCATAGCTGAAGACTTTCCGGAGAGAGAGAATGCTAGAGCTGTGCAGGAAGTGGCTGGGATGGTGGGCTAAGTATGTTCCCATGAGGATGACTAATTTGAGGGGAATTAATTACAATGTGTCTTTCACTGTAAGGAAATTTTTTAATTTAAGCATTTACACTAGGTTTCTATCACACCTTGTATGTCCCAAGACTTACAGTGAATGACTGAAATCACAGATAGTGAATATAATTTGTAAGTTAAATACAATAAAAGAGTAAATGTTGAATATTAAGGTTCTACAGAAACGTGGTCTACTTCTGAGAGGTAATAGTTCAATCTGTGTCATTCTAGATTTTTTCTCATTGCTTTTCTAATTAGTTTATTAAAGCTCCCTTTTGGGGGGTTGTTGTTTTACATTACCAGGGATCAAACTCATGATCTTGTCAGGCAGGCACTTATGCCACTGAGCCATCTCCCCATCCCTTTTAAAAGCATTTTTGAAAATACTATTTAAGACAATAATAGCTGACTATTATTATTTTACGTCAAATTAATTTCAGATGTTAGAAGAGTTTGAGTTGATACAGAAAACTTCCATATATTCACTCACTGTCCCCTAATAATTTCAGCTTAAGTAATTGTGTCCTCTTTATCAAAACTAAGAAATCAACTCTAATGTACTATTAACCCAACTGTTTAGACTTCCCCAGTTTTTCTGCTAGTGTCCTATCTTCTAAGAGCCAACATGGAGCTCATGTCTGCAGTGGTATCCTTTACCCCCTACCTAAACGTAACTTACTGTCCTACAGGAGAACATAAAGGACTCGTCAGGTCAGGAGGATGAAACTCAGTCTTCTAATGAAGACCCGTCACAATCTGTTGCTTCTCAAGATGTGCAGGAAATGATCCGCCCACGTCGGTGTAAATATTTTGATACAAGTAAGCATTCTTGCTACAGTTACAATATAAATTTGACTATTTTATGTGCTACACAAAGTCTAATGCACTTATCACTGCTCTTTTTAAATTCATTTATTCCACAGTCTCTTTCAAAAGTAAATGGGGTTTCTTTGTAGGTTACCATGCAGCAGTAATAAGACCCTGAAGCAGGTGACTACACCACAGCAGTTGCTGTGCTCCCTCCCTCTGGTGGTTTCTTGCTTCGTGTCAGCTTTCCCTTCTTTGTCTCTTAGCCATCTCTGAGGTATAGTCGTGTTCACTTAGAGCAACACACTGCAAGAAATGTTTCGTTCAGCAAATTCTTGGTTGTGTGAGCATGTAGGGCAGTGGTGGTGAGCCTATGGCACACATTTGTTTTAAAATAAAAGATGTTATTGCAGAGTTGTTTCTTTTCTCTAAACTAAACCCTCAGTGTTCAGGTTCTGTGGCAGTGCTGACACTGCAATAAATAAGAGGGATTGGAGTAGCAGTTTGGCACTTGGTCTCTGAGAGGTTCACCATTACTGCTCTGGACTGTGTGTGTACTACCTCAGGGGCTTGACATGCCAGGTGACAGCCATCCAAGACCCCGTAATACAGCAAAGCCTGGTGTGAACTTAGTAGCATGACACAGTGTAGCACCGTGCCCCTGAAAACTTGTGTCTTAGCCTTGTAACTCCCGGTCTGCAGTAGTCATTGGGTGTTAGGGTGGGGACTGCTGGCATGTTCGCTGGCTCTGCCGCCTGTCCATCCTGAGCCCAAGTTACTGTTCTAGCAGGCGGCTGCTCGGAAGCTGGCACTCAGCATTACTAAACTTGTGGTCTAAAGTTCTGTATTCAAGAAGGAAAAAGAGAGCGGCAATCTTACGAAATGTAGTGAGATGATAACTAAGTGTGGCTAGCTGGCACTTTGAATGATTGGCTGCCAATTTAGATGGGAAGTGAATGTCAGTACTGCTAATTATAATTTTTGTATAAGAAGCACTGTGAGTTCTGACCAAAGATCTGGCTCAAGAGAGTGTGTTTTAGTGCAAGGATAGATAAGTTCCTGGAATAATTGTGTTAATTTTGATGGTGGATCATGTAGTGGTGGCCTTCCTTTTAGGCAGAGAACAGATCCACTGCCAAAGTTTGCTAGCACGAGGGAGGCTGAGTTACATGCTCTGCCTTTTGGAACAATACATGCCTCCTGCTTCTGCCCTGGGGTTTCTTGTGTTATTTTGGTGGAATACAGGTACACCTGCTGCCCTACCTCGTCCATGGAAGGCTTTATGTTTAGTCATTGCCATGTGTGACGTCGTCTTGGACTTCGTGTGCTGGCAGTCCAGTGGTTTTCATATTTGCCCACTTCATTTTAATGTATTCTTCTTCAAAGCATAGAAACAGCAGCCTGCACCTGTGAAGACAGAGGCTATAAAGAGTGGAAGTCTCCGGCCAGAACTTGGCCTCCATTTGTGTGCTCCTCTCCCCAAGATGATGCTGTAGAAATCCTGGGGCTCAAGGAGCACTGCTTAGAAACCAGGCCCTCTTGCATTACACAAGTTGAGATCATGTCACTTAGCTGTCACCAGACTTTGGTACCAGAGTGAGGGCTACATACTGTGGACTGCACATGTCCCATGTTCTTACAGAAAATAATTTCCTGCAAATATGATTTACATATATGAATAGAAATACGAATAGAAAGTGCTTTTTTTTTCTGTTTTTACTTATTTTTTATATTTTTATTATTTTGATACAAAGCCTCACTATGCAGTTTGGACTCATCCTCTCATCTCAGCCTCCCTACCACTGGGATTACAGGCATGTGCCACCATGCATGGTTTCAGGGCCAGTGCAGCATGTGGTACCAGAGGTTGAACCTGGGTCCTTGTGCTTGCCAGGCAGGTGCCTAGACCTGCCAAGCTACCTCCCCAGCCTTCCTTCGTTTTTTTGTTTTTTTAAGCAGTAAAATACTGATTTAGGATATATTTGCCTAAATCAGCACATGATATTTAACTTGATAAATACTTGATGACACATGTAAAAACAATATATAGATGTAGGCAGAATAAGCAATCATTATATAATATTGTTTTATTTTTAGATAGTGAAATAGAAGAAGAATCTGAAGAAGATGAAGATTATATTCCATCAGAAGACTGGAAGAAGGTTAGAACCTTATTTTTCCAAAACTTGGATACATTAATATTTAAAAGCCAAGTGTATTTATTCTTACTTATATTGATAAAATTGATGATGTGTGAGCTCTTTTGTTACATTGAAGCATTTGACAAATGTTGAGATTTGATACACCCAGATAAGGGATGTGTTATCTTTTATCAAACAAAATGAGGGTGAGGAGGATTGGACAGGTGGGCCTGACCTTCACGTCCAGCTGGTAAGCTATGCTAAGCTTTGCTAAGTTAGACTTTTGTTGTTCTGTCAAAAATACCACAATTGATTTTTTTTTTTTTTTTTTTTTTTTTTTTTTTTTTGCTTGCTTAGCTTACCTTAAGGGCAGACCCAGTGCGGCATGTGGAGCTGGGGATCAAACTGCAGTCCCCTGCATGTGACTGGGTTTGCCTAAGCAGGTGCTTTAAATGACTGAGCTAAATAGCAAGCCCCCTCACAGTTGATTTTTAATATATATATATATGGCTTGAAGAAAATTGTGGGGGCTACTAAGTAAATTGTGACAGATTAGATCAAACCTTTTTTGTAAAAGAAAAACACAATACTGAATTTAATGTTGATAGTTGTAGATGACAGATCTTTATGCAAAAAGACAGATTGCGTTTCTTTGTAACTATATGCAGTTACATTAGCTTTTATTCATAAAATTAAATGGCATTACATAATTAACCAGGTAGTTAAGTTACTTTTAGGTTGCAAAGGTGTTGACATCATAGGAACATATGTCAAAATGTGCACAGACTTGTTTAAAAACATTTATATAGAAAAAAACATTACTGTTAAGATACAATTTTCTTTCAAATCATTTATTTATTTGGTATAGATGGTCTCATTACACAGCTCGGACTCCTAAGGATCCTCCTGTCTCAGCCTCCCTAGCGCTGGGGTCACAGGCCTGCACATCACATCTAGTTTTGGTGGCAGGCTTGACACATAGGGTTCCAGGGCCAGTACGGCATGCTGTGCCAGGGATTGAACCCACGTGCTTGTGCTTGCTAGGCAGGCGTTTAGTGCTGCGTTATCCCCTCAGCCTGAGAAAAAATTATTAATCTATACTCTTTGATTTGAATTTTATGTTCCTCTTGTTCCTGGGTGTTTTATGAATTCGATGCATAACCATTACTTTGAAAGCAAAACGGCACAGAATATCCCATTACTAGACTTGCATGTCTCTTTAACAGGGTCATTTAATTATTAGTAATGCTGGGCCTCCATGTTCTTGGAAGGTGTATGTACATGCATGCACATCTATGCTGTATGACAACTAAAGTTGTCTGGTTTAGAATGCAAAAGGCAGAATTAAAAAAGATCTGACCCTCGTGCTGATGAAGGAAAAAAAACATCTATTTAGGGTTTCTTTCTTCGGAAGAACTATGATTCAGGTGTACTCAGGCTGGGCTCCAAAAGGAGTTTCATGTGGACATGTGTTATGTCCACGTGCCTGCTAAGACTTGGTGCTATGGTTGGAAGAGCTGGAGAACCATGGTTTTCTTCCTTTAGTAACCTTATCAGAACGTAACCTGATGTAGTTTTCGTTCTTGATGCATGAGTGGCCTTTAGTGAAGTTAAACAACTTAAGGAAATGTGCAGTGTTAGTGTTGAGTTGGATGAGGTCAGCAGAAAGATGCCAGTGTTAGAGAGGAAGAGCTGCTCAGGGTGGGCCTGGGTAGTAAGGGACAGCTATCCCAGTGCATTGGAAAGAGTGATGGGATGAAAGGCAGGAAATAAAGTCAGGAAAGTTCCTTCCTGTTTAGGTGACCTAGTTGGGCTGATATTTTTCAGCCCAATTTTTAATCAAATTCATATACCATGCGGAAATTCAGAGGAAAGAGAAGTCTTTAGAGTCTTATTACATGACTTTTCCAGGGCCAGTTAAGTTTATATACCCTTCTCCCACATACATTAGCTGCTTTTGCATCTGAAGCATTCAGCAGCACTTTTTCCATTAAATGATGAAGAGCTCAGAGGAGGCTAACAGGTAGAGGAAGCCTCAGGCTCGGGGGGTGCTGGTCCCTGTCTAAGATAAGGTGTCTAGGAAAGGTATGCAGTGTAGCACGACTTGGTGCATCCACATTGTTTTCTCCTATCTGGCTGGATAATTATCAGAATTTGAAATTCAGGTTTTGAAGGTATGAGATGAAATTGGAGTTTTAAAGAAACTAAGGTAAAGGAAACAACTTTTAAGTGAAACCTTAGTTAAGTAGTGGCCAGAGAATTTCCTGTGTATTCCCAAGAAAATGTATTTCCTTTTGAGACTGACCTTTTCATGTGTACTTTATTGGGTTTGGTGACAAGCAAATGAAAATGGTGTACAAGATCTCAGATAATAACCTGGTAATAATGACCTTAAATGCTGTCACATTCCCTTACATACACTGCAGAAGGAATCAGCAGGTGGAGGGAACTACTCTGATCTAGTAGACAAAGGAAGTGCCTTCCCTTTAAAGCCATCAGAGCTTCTAAGCTCTGGCTTCACATGAGGCCTTTCAGTCTTGGCTGCGAGGCCTTGTCCATAGCTGTCCCTCCATCTGGACAGCTCTGAGCATTGGTACCCAGAAGCTTCCCAGCCAGGGTTGATGACTTGACTACTCTTTAGTAGACACAAGTAAAGAGGCACAGGAAGTGACAACAGAGGGAGGGCTCTTTATAGTGGAAGACATTCAGAGAATTGAAGTTTGTGGAGAAAAATGTGTTGTGTGTGATACTCTTTAGAGGACTGATCAAGACAAGGGCTGACTTTCCTATGCAAGCGTAACAATGGCTTTATTTACATAGAGCATGTCTTTGAGGTTGTAGTAGGTAAATGAGATCTTGGTCATTAAGATAAGGTGGCAGACAGGAATCCATGGTAGAGGGCTCCAGCACTTGGTCCTGCAGGAGGCTGTGAGCACAGCAAAGCCTGCTGCTGGGGTCTGTGTTGGCTTCTTGAGTAACCAATTTCACCTCTGCTCCTTGTGGAGTTGATCATCAAGGTCGCCTGTGTAAAATTTAATGGTGTTTTTTATGGGAGATGCTTTCTCATTTTCCATGGGTTTAGGGGAAGTCAGACGCTAAGCTGCTTATCTGCTTGGTCCCTTCTGGGCTTTATGGAAACCTTTGCAGTGTCCTCTTACCCTTAAGCTCTGTATCCCAGACTTGAGGTCATGTCAGGATGGCTGGGAGTGCTGAGCGACTAAGCCCCAAGTCTGGGCAACCCAGCGCTATTTCCAGCCCTTTCTGGGTGATGCTGCCTCTGCTGCAGTGTGAAAACAGGTCTGCCATGTAGGTGCTCTCAAAATACCCTAATTTGACATTCAGAGTGTCAGGCTACTTAGTGATTATCAGATTGTGTGTTCAGAAGCCATGTTTGAAGTTTGTATTCATTGTCTCTGTTGCGTTTTATGCATTTTGTTATGATTATTTTCAGTCAGTCATACTCATTTGTCTTCCGCATAGTCCTGGGGAGGTTGTTTCTATCTGTTTTATGACAGAAACCAGAGTTTACCCAAGAAGATGGTTAATTTTTTTTTACTTTTAAACAGGAGATTATGGTGGGCTCCATGTTTCAAGCGGAGATTCCAGTTGGTGTGTGTAGATACAGAGAAAACGAAAAAGGTGAGTCAGCTGTGCAGTGGATCCTGAGGGATGAGCTGTCTTTACCTCAGGTGTGAGATGTGTCAGAATGCGATAGCCTAGTAAATAGCGCTTTAGCTTATGCGAGGGAATCCTCTACTCTAGGAGCTATTTTTCTGCTCCTCCCCATCTAAGTCTAGAAAAGGAAAAATGCTTTCTTGCTTTTAAGTGACTTAAAGCATCCCAACCATTTCTTTTAAAGCGTTTTCTAAGCCGAGCATTGTGACACACCATGGCCTGTCATCCTAGCACTTGGGAGCCTAAGGCAGGAGGATCACCATGAGTTCAAGGCCAGCCTGGGGCTACCTACACAGGTTTAAGGCCAACCTGAACTACACAGCAAAACCTTGTCTCAAAAAAAAAAAAAGAAATAAAACTCCATCTTTTAAAGGCTCTAACCTTGACCTTTACCCTTTATAATTTAGTTTTTAAAGCAAATTATTTTATGGCAGTAATAGGTTAAAAACAAACTGCATACTGAGTAACTTGACACAAAAGGCTTACCTGCTTTTAGAACTTGTTACTAAAAAGAATATAATTTGTGCCTTTACAATTTGGAATACCCTTGTACAGTTAAATTGTACACAATTTCACAATTTTTGTCATTTTTATCTAAACATAGTCCTAGAGTTAAGTTGTACTTGCATTGCTAAAAATTTCTTTAGGATTTTTAAGAGAAACTGTCTTAGATTATTCCTGTTAGATAGGTTCCAGGAAGAAAGCCATGCATGTTTTTCTGAGTTCCTAGGCAGTATGACCTTACTTAAGGTGCATTTGATTTCTGCTAGCGCACTCCTCCACTGCTCAGCCCTGCATCCGCTGGTGTTGCTATTATCAGTGGAGGTCTCGGGGCAACACACCCTGCGGTTCCAAGGGGTTCCCATCCTGGGCCAGGCAGGAAGGCAGGGACAGTGTAGGGCACACTGGATCAGTCACCTGCTTGCACCCTCCTGAGGTGCTCCTTGGCTTGTGCTGGCATGTGAGCTTAACCCCTGGCCCTGAGGGCGCCCAGGGCAGTGGCTTCATCCCACAGTGCTTTGCATGTGTTCTGTGGACACAGAAGGAAACCAGCTATTTTCAGGTAAATGTAAATATGCTTTATGTACAAGGTAATGTAGTAGTGCTGTGCCTGACCTGCACATAATAGTGTGTGTTCACCATTACATTCCTTCTTTCTGCAAATAAACCACATAGTGAAAACTGGACATTTATTTTGTTTCTAATGAATTTCTTTTTAGTTTTAGCTAAGAAAGAGTAGTACCTCCTTTGAAAGCTTTGTATTTAGTAGAATTATAAGATATCACAGTAAAGAATGATCACAATCCCTCATTTTGAAAATACTGGGCTGTTATGAATTTCTGCATGATTTTTAAAAGCAGTGATATATAATCTTTATCAGGAAAAGATGTGATTTATGAAGTTTTCTTAATTTTGAAATTTTGAGTATATTGGTTTGTCAAAAGATCACGCAATAGACTTCAGAAGAATAACATTGCTTTGAAGGAGTTCCAGTGGTAGAGGGCCTTTGCTCCATTTTATTTATATTTATCTTTAACATATTTGGTTGTTGCAGGGTCTTATTATGCAGTTTGGACTTGTAGTGATCTTCCTGTTTTCATCCTCCCCAACACTGGGATTACAGGCGTGTGCCACTGTGCCCAAACTCTGGCAGGCTCAGCCACCCTTGGGGCAGGGCTGGTGTATCAGATGGTGCCAAGGATCGAACTGCAGTCCCTGTGTTTGCCTAAGCAGACACTTTAGTCCGCTGCACTATCTCTCTGGCCTTTATTCCATATTAAGCTTGAAGAAATTCAGACTTTTATTAGGACTAGACTTAAGCAAACCATTATATAAATTATACTATACCATTAAAAAAATCCAATAAAAAAGATAGTACTAATTAAACTTCTGATGGAAAAAATTTCACAAGTTGTTTTCTGTGAGGTACCCTTCTTCATAAAAGTGCCCCCAGTTTGAGTATCTTTATTATAGGAAGTATCTGATAGGTGGGTTGAACTTCTCCTTTGCACCATGTGAGTCCTGGGGTCCAGCCAAGGGCAGGTGTTGTCTCCCTTCCAGTTGCTTTCTCCCTGACCCCCATGCAGATTGTGCCTCTCCTTTCTGTCATGCCTGCTCCTTTAAACTGGGGCCTATTTTGTTTACAAAATCTTCTGGGCTATACCCTCATTTTCTTACAATTCTCATTTATGCCCCACTCAGTGCCAACCCCTACCCAGAGGCTGAGCTCCAGTGCCCTGTGCTGCTCCCTCTTGGGGCATGCTAGCCAGCGGTGCATATCTCTGCACATCACCTCTTGACTGCCGCTAACCGTAGCCATGGTAGCTGCTGAGAGGTCTGTGTGTTCAGTGTAAGCACGCAGAGTTTTCTAAATAGTTAAGTTGGCTAAATACACAGGCATATAACCTGCAAGTTCCTGCATCCACTGTCTGTCACTCATCTTTGGAGCCTTCAGTGACGAGTTAAGTCTCACCACAGAAGAACTGAGTAAAAGAGCTGGTGCTTGAGTTAACAATAAGGTGCAAAATGATAGTAACAAGACTGCTAATAGAATCAGTGTCTTTCTGCCCTGGGTACATTACTTTTTTTCCCCCAGTAGCAGGGATCAAACTTGGGACCTTGTGCTTGCCAGGCAGGTGCTTATGAGCTATCTCCCCAGCCCAGCATTACTTCTTTTTGTCGTCTTCCATAAAATTATCCTAACATAAACTACTTAGAGTGGTTGTCCTGATTTCATGGGTAGCACTTAAGCCTCGTGGTCCTGGTGCATGCTAGGTGTTCAGTAAGTAGCATTAGAATTTAGTTGGTGGGTAACCTTCAGATTTTGTTGGCCAGGTTTTCATGTCCTTTTGTTTGCAAGTGACAAAAACCCAGTTCTATTAGCTTAAGCCAAAACAGAGTTTACTGGGTTGCTTTGAATCTGGTTGAATCTGTTGATTTAGTTTCCATTATAATTGAATTCAGGTACACTTAGGTTATCTGCTGTTCTTCCCCTCCTTTATTTTCAGACAGGCTAAAATGGCCATGGGAATGCTTGTCATATACTTCACACAGTTCCTGTAGCTTGAGGACCAGCAAAGGAGCATTTTCTTATCTCCTGTGCTTTAGCAGCAGTTTTGGAGAGAACCACAGACTGGGCTGCCAAAAGTCACTGAACAGAGAGACAAGGGAACACTGGCTCACCTGAGCTCCCTCACCTGTTCCTTCTCCTGGGTAGTGTCAGCCCCGTCCAGAGTGAATGACAGGTGAAAAACCTGCTTCCCACGGCAGCTCTCAGTTATGTGTGTGGACCCAGAACGAGACTCACTTTCCAGTAGAAGTAGAAAGGGAGTGCTGGTAAACACCCTGCAGTAGGCTGGACTTTGCTCTAATACTAAGAGTTATCCTCAGTGTCAAGACTTAAAAACTGAACTGGATCAATTGAGAATCACATGGAAAAGTAGATTATTTAGGAAAAGAGGATTAGCACTACTACCTATTCCCAGGTAGATTTTACTTGCATGACAGAAATCTTAGATGAGTACGAATTAAGCAGTAATGGATAGCAAAGGACCATGTAAACTGCTCCACAACATTTAATGGGTTATTTTTCTATTTATTTATTGCTTTTGAGAGAGGTCTTCTGGATTCGGTGGTCCTCTGCCCTTGCTGGAACTGCAGTCTTGGGCCACTGAGTGCAACTCTACATCTAACCTGCTAGGGGCACCAGTTGGGATGGAAGTGTTCCATATTTCAGGGCAGTGGGTTTTCCTTTAGGGACGCTCAGCCTGTGGTCGCGTTGCGGCAGGCATTCATTTAGCCCATGTGTTAGGAAGAGCAGTGTGAAATAAAGGCCACTTGTGTTGTTCGCAAGCAGCCTTCAGGAATGCAGTGATTAAGGGTGTCTTGTAAAGTCCTTTATTATACCAGAGTGATGATGATTGTAGCTCAGTACTTGCATCTTCAGACATATTGATTGGGTAGTTTTTCCAGGCACGATAGGAGGAATAGCACTTCATAAGACCGGCAAGCAGTGCATCAGTCTGTGTTTACTGAGAATTAATTTCCTGATTGTAATGGCCTGTTTATACTTCTGTGGCAGTGTTCTCTCAGTGCCTTTGTCTATTATGTTTTTCTCTGGAATGTATGCCACCCTCTCCTGCTTCTTGAGGATCTATCCCACTGTTCTTTTAATCTTTCACCTGTTTAGTACAGGGTCTCACTGCACAGCTTGGATTCATAGTCATCCTCCTGCTCAGCCTCCCCAGCACTGGGATTATAGGTGTGCACCACCACATCCAGTTTTGGTGGCCAGCGTGACATGTGGTACCGAGGACTAGGGATGGAGCCAGGTCCTTGCTCTTGCCGGGCAGGCACTTAGACCCCTGAGCTGTCTCTCCAGCCCCTCCATTGTGTTCTTGATAACAGCAGCAGAAAGATGCGTGCACACCTTACTTCAAGGGTGGTCTGTAGTACACCCCCACCAGGCTCCTCTGTGCCTGCCTGAGAAGTGTAGCATCAGAAGTCCCACTTCAGAACTGCCCAGTCAGGATCTGCCACCAGTCAGCAGGTGCCTATTTCTCAGTGCTGTGTGTATGCACCAGGCTGGTCTGTTCAGCCTGGTGGTGTGTGTGTACTGGTTCAGAATAAATCACTCAGAACGTTGCTTTCAATTATGGTGATTGAGAGCATGCTTATGTCACTCAGTATAAGTGCAAAGAGTAAGTTTTCCTTTGTTGCCATAGAGTGAACTATATGTAGTCCATTCAGGGTACTGAATGGTTCCCCACCGTATCCCTCCTCCATGGGTGCCCTGCAGCCCAGCTTGTCCTGTGGCGCCCTCTGGTGATGGGCTGTCTGGCTTAATGGGGACCATCTCTGTTACTGAGCTTACACAGCTATTTGGGATGGGGTTTGTAGCTGGAGAGTGTCAGGACTCATAAACCTACCTTTCACCACCACCTTCCTGAGACAGTCTTATCCACCCCAGATGTACAGTCCATAGTCTGCTCTTCTTGGAGAACAGAACCAAGCAGAAAGCATTCACAGTTTACATAGGTTCAGTTTATTACATGCTCATTGCATTCAGGACTCAGAGCTAACTAGAGGTTTACTGGCAGGTTAGAAAAGAAGTGACATTCGTGAAGAGGATGCGCTGTCCTTACAGCAGAGTTCATCTGGGGAAACACTAGGTTGGAGGAGGCTGCAGGGTCTGGGTGGAGGGCAAGGTGGGTTCTGTCCACAGAACATGCTTCCTGGGTGCCAGCTGCTCTCAATAATGAAAGAAACTTTATGTCTTAAAATTGTTCTTCAGCAAGTCCCTTCATGTTGGCATTTCAGTCTTTGTCTCCTTGCTTTAAAAACAAAGTATTAAAGCCATTCTGTGTCCCCACTTTCTCTAGTTATTACCCTGTCTCCACCCTCCCGGCCAGACTGTCCAAGAGCGTGTTCTGCTTCATTCTCAACTTGCCATTTACTCTTCAGTGTCGGCCAGTGTGACCCCTGGCACTACCAGCTTCAGTGCTCACCCCCTTTGGGGTGTGCACTCGGCTCCTGTGACCACACGCTCTTACTGCTCAGAGTGCCTGTGGCTCTTCTGCACCAGCTATTGCTGATGTGCTGTCGTGTAGAGTAGAGCCTGAGAGGGCTCTGTTATAGGATATCCATCCTCTTTTTAAACTATAGAGAGATTTAGGTTTGATGATTCTTATTAGAAATGTTGATGAAACTTAAATAAAAGTCATAACTTGTTTTTGTGGAAATGTGTGATCTTAATACATTTTCAGGCATTATGGAGACATGCAGGCAAGATAGTTAAATAAATAAATAAATAAATAAATAAATAAATAAATAAATAATTCCCAGAGCTACCACCAGGAAATAAGCAGTGCAAATTCTTGTGGGCATGTTCTAGACACGATGTTTTCACAGATAATTCTACAGCAGCAGCAGCAGCAAGGGAACCTTAGCACATGCTAAGGCTGCACCACAGTGCTGAAGTCCTTCCAGCTTCCCTTGAGAAAGTTATCGCAGTATCCCCTTCACAAACACGGCAGAGGCATATGGGAAGGAGAACTTGGCCCGCACCCCGTATGTAGGTAGTCAGCGCCGGCGCTCTGAAACTCTGGCAAACTCGTGAGGTCCAATGCAGTAGTCCCCTCTCTATGTAAATGCCTGTACCCTAAGAGCTGCAGCATTCTCTGAGAGAGAAGCCAGCTGACAAGTGGGCCCACCCTGCCCCACTCAGTGTGCAGCACTTGGGCAATAGTGCATTAGCACAAATCCTGTTGTGCTCCAACAAGGTTTGCTAACTTTCAGTTCTACTCATTTAGTGTATGAAAACGATGACCAGCTTTTGTGGGACCCTGAGTACTTACCAGAAGACAAAGTGATTGTGTTTCTTAAGGATGCATCCAGGAGGACAGGTGATGAGAAAGGTGTGGAAGCGATTCCTGAAGGGTCTCACATAAAAGACAACGAACAGGTGCGTGAATGAGACGTCCTTGGACTTTTCCTCAGATGAGCCAGGCGCATACACATCCAAGCATAACTGTTAAGTCAGACTCTGCAGTCCACAGCAGATTCTCACTGTTGCCACACCTGCCTGATCACTATGATCTCAGCAGATAGATGTCTTGGTGTCCTTGAAGGCGTGTGGCTGTCATCAGGTGGGAAACTCCTGTGACTGCATGGTCAGTCTTCCCAACAGAACACATCAGATTTTTAATCATTGTTTTTCTTTTCTGGCTTGTTTAAAATTATGGTAGGAACCTATGAAAGCTGCAATGAAGTAATCATTTATGTAAGTTAGATGTATTTTTATTTCTAGATTCTTGGATACTATGGCCATGAAGTTAGAATGCTTACATGCTAACCTTGTACAGGTTTGGAGTGTGTTAAATACTACAATTCAATTGATATTTTTTCCTTGGTGTTTTTTTATATTATATTCACTAAAAATACTCCTTTCCAGACCAGAGATGTAGCTCAGTGGTTTAAGCATCTGCCCAGCAAGAACAAGGTCCCGAGTTCAGTCCTTAGTACTATAAATAAATAAATCAATTTACCCCTTCTCCTCCCAAAAATTAATGAAAACAAATACTAGATTTTGAAAAAAAAAAACCTTTTCAACTATAATATAAAGCAGGGCTGTGCATGGTCTGGCTCATCAGGAAAGCTTGTTTTCTAGGCTTTATATGAATTGGTTAAGTGCAATTTTGATACAGAAGAAGCACTGCGAAGGTTACGATTCAATGTAAAGGCAGCTAGAGGTAAGCATAAATCTTGTTTGTTTTCATGACTTGGGAAAAGTTTAAAAATTAAGCTGACATTTAATATACACTGTACATCCTAAGCTTAGTTTTTAATTCTGTAAGGTGTAGTGAGGGTGAGATGAAGGCTGTTCCTGCCTTGTGGGAAACTAAGGCAGTTTTAAATGAAAATACATTGTACCTTAAAATTTCCAAGTCTGTTTGTAAAGATAGTCCTGTGTGATCTGTGCACATGCCTGAGAGCTCTGTGACACAACAGGTGTCACTTTCACTTGAAGTTGCAAGAGGTAGACGCTGCACCTGGCAAGCTGGCGAGGCAGAAACAACTCAAGTAACAACCAGAGCTGCAGTGCTGGGTTTTATTTTCTTGCTGTAAGGCTGGCTCCTGTCCCACTTTGTTTAGCATACAGTTTGAGAAATTGTGATGAATTCGATAAAAATGTGAAGGCCTCCCTAGTTCAGAGGGGCTAACTACTTCCCAGTCCCTGCCCCCCGCTGCCATGTGCCTCAGACACCTCCTTCCTGCCCCCGTCCCAGGAGAGGGAGCTGTTGCAGCTGGAGGAGGAGAGCCGGTAGGGTTCCTGGGGAAGCTTCCAGAACAGGGACAGTTTGGCTGGGATGATGGAGAAAGTGGTTGGTGTGCGCTAGGAAGCAGGATATAATTGTAGGCAAAGGGGATGCAGCACACTACAGCTGAAGTAGGGAGAGCTGAGAAGTGGAAAGCACCACAGGGGGCTAATGCAGCGGAGTCAGGAACCTGTGAGAGTGTGGCCCAGTGGGGGGCCAGGTACAGGCCAGGTCAGTGAGTGTCCTATGAAATGAGGGCTTGTCCCTGTTCTGTCATTTGCAAGGATAAAGTTAATGCTTGAAGTAAAATATTTCCCTGGAGTCACAGTTTTATTCGCAGTTTTGTTTGTTATGTGTAGCATTGGGGGAATAATGCCTAATAGTTTCTCCTCTTTTCATCAGAGGAATTGTCTGTTTGGACAGAGGAGGAGTGTAGAAATTTTGAACAAGGGCTGAAGGCCTATGGAAAGGATTTCCATTTGATTCAGGCTAATAAAGTAAGTAATGTTCTTTTTTATGTTAAGTTTAATAAACCAAACTGACATCTTTACCTGCTGTATTTTCTGTTAAAAGCTTTTGTAATGAATGCTACCATCTTAGGACATAGCTGACTATTACAGCAGGCACCCTAGACTGCTGACAGAACCTCGCTTGGCGCCGTGCTCACTATGTGATGCTTGGCTCTGTGACGCTTGAGCTCCGGGCGTGAGTCTGCAAGGCCGAGGCAAGGCGACGGCAGGGCCAGCCCAGCGTGCACAGCTTTGCGGCTTAGTGAGATCTCAGAAAACTTAACAAGGACCAGGGATGTGTGTAGTTCCTGACAAAAGCCCTGGGTTCAATCCCTAGTAGCATAAGCAAAATAGTAAAATCATTTATAAGTATGATGAACAACTTTATGTGTGTAGTGCAGTAGTTAAAGTTGCTTTTTGTCTGACAGATACCGTTCAAATTTTAAAGAACTTTTAACATGAGGGTTTATAATTAAAAGTCTAAGCCATGTTTTTTATTTTTATTTTTTTAATTTATTTATTTTGCAGTATTTAGGATGGAACTCTGGACCTTGTGCTTGCCAGGCAGGTGCTTGTGCCACAGAACTACATCCCTGGCCCTTGTTTGTTCATTTTTGAAGTCCTGGGCCTGAACCCAGAGTTCCATGCATGGTAGGCAGGCACGGTACCACTGAGCTACACTCTAAGCACCTTGTGACAGTTCTTGTTTTGAGATGATCTGCTCTACACTTCCATGCTCAGCTCAAACTTTTGATCTTCTTGCCTCATCCTGCCAGCTGGCTAGGATTACAGGCATGTACCATTGCCTGGCTTAAAGGCACATTCTTACGATTTAAGTAAACTTCCCAGAGACGTTAATAGGTTTTGAGTTTGTTGTGAGTTAGTGCAGTTGTCATAAATGTAGAATTTTGTTTCACATGATCAGTAGTCACTCTGTATTGAAAATATCATTCAGTGCTTATCCCAAAAAACTTTCTGATTACAGATTTGTTTTGGACTTTCATTTTTAGAACTGAATTCAGATAGTATTTTAATAGCAACTACCCATTTATAGATAGGAAAATGAGTTCTCTACAAGATTTAAGTAGATAAAATTAAGGTTTCCGAGTTTAACTATAGGAAGTTAATTACTAAGCTTTTGGTGTACCGTGTTTTTATTGAATACCAGGAGCAGCATCTTACGTTTCTTAAAGACAGTGTTAGCCTGTAAGTGTTGCGTGGTGGCTGGGCAGAGCCCTGTGGACAGTGTGGGCGTTGGGTCTGAGACCTGTGTCTTCATGTGACAGATTCCTTTTCTGTTTGTTTATCTTGTGGCACTGTTAACTGGAGCCCAGGACTCACTCCTACTCATCACAAGCCACCCAGCTGCTTTCCTGACCTCTCCTTTCTGTTCTCCTGGCTGTGACAGTGCAGTGCCATGCAGCACACACATAGTGTTCGTTCTTGCTTACCAGGTCAGAGTGACTTGACAGGACCCATAAGCTTGCTGGGCTTAATTTTTGGTGCATTAACGGATTTGTTCTTAATTATCTTTTTCCATTTTGGAGATTGATATTACACATAACTAATAAAAGAGAAATGTTGCATTTTAGCATTCAACTTGAAAGACAGCATAATTGCTGTTGAAATTTATCCCTAATGTGTCTAAGTCATTTAATAATCTCAACAATAGGGAAAAATTATTCCATGCTAATGGCTGGCTGTTTATGTGTCTGATTGCTTGTAGTCTCACATTTCATGGTTGGAAGGATCATTTCTCTAAGATTTTTCTAGCACTGGCCTTCTTGCTTGAAATCACAGGATCCCTGTGGAGAGCACCCCTGTGTGACGGCTGATCTGATTAACAGAAGTAGCAGCCCTGCTTCTTTTCAAGCCCTATGAACTTCCTCGAAGATGACCTCGAAGCATGAGCCAAAAACTATGCTCTCTCTTGCTTTATACATTTGGATGGCGGTCTTCTAGTGTTACAGGACAGACAGCCTCTGCACTAGTTGCTGTGTTAAACCAAGGGTAGTCCTTTGAAGGAGAAAAATGTTTCAATAAAAACATCAAGGAATTGGAATTTTACACTTGAAATTAAAATTCACATTTTAACCTTAAATTCTGTGAGAGTTTGTTTTGTTGAAGATTGCTTTTACTGCTCACTTTGCGTGTACCAAAAATGTCTTCTTTGCTTTCAGTGTAGTGCCCTTGATTTGCTTGAAATTGTGTAGAAATAAGATTCTATAGAAAGTCAAAAAGAGCTTAGGATTTTTCTAGCTATTTTGAGTCTCAGAGCAAAATGGGTCCTAGATTAAGTGCAAGTAGTGAAGAACTAAGGCACACGTAAGCAGGCATGTTCATTGGGTAGAATGCATGTCTTTAGTTTTTCTGCCTCAGTATCCAAAATTTGTTATGGTGCTGTTATCTTGCATCCAAAACACTTATGGTCGTATCGTTGTTTCTTTTAAACTCCCAGTATTTTATCAATGCCATCAGCTCTTTCAGCTTTCCAAACTTCCTACAAAAAAGGGGATCTTGCTAGCAGTGGCTCGTGCGCATCCACGGCTGCTGGGGTCATGTGAGGGGATCCACTTGCTGGCACAGATGGAGGCCATGGGATGGCGTGGAGCCAGAGCCTGTGCAGCACCGAGATCGTATTTCATTTTGCATTCCTGTGGCGCATGCTCAGGCATGTCTGGTTGCTGCTGGGACCAAGAGAATCTTCTGGAAGAGAATTTAAAGGTTGTGTCCCTCAATGTGAGAGAGTGAACACACACTGTGATATTGATCTTGCCCTTATGCATGCCATTTGCACACACTTTCATAGAGATTTATTTTACAGTGAAGTATTAGAGAACAGTGAAGCATATGCAGAGCAGTTAGCAGTACACCCCCCCTCCTCCAGGTGGAGAAAGAGCACAGCCCATGCTGGCTGCTGTGCTGGGTTGCGCTTGCTCAGTTTTGTGTTGGTCAAGGAGGTCCTCATTTATTTTCTCTTTAGCTGTTTTTCATGGAATCCCTCCGGTAAGGAAGAAATGATTGGTAAAAACATTTCTTTTTCATAGGTCCGAACAAGGTCGGTTGGGGAATGTGTAGCATTCTATTACATGTGGAAAAAATCTGAACGCTACGATTTCTTTGCTCAGCAAACACGATTTGGAAAAAAGAAATACAACCTTCATCCTGGTGTAACGTGAGTTGGTACATTTTTAGAGCCATGTGTTTTATTGCTAAAGTTTTTCTAACTTAAGTATGATTTTTTTTTTATTAGAATCTTGCTCTTGTAATAGAATTTACATTAGTTTATTGCTATTGCATCTCTTCATAGACATTCACAAGCTCAGGTCATAAGGTTATTAATACTATAACTCAGGTTATTTGAGATGATAAACCTATTAAAGCAAGTGTTTTCAGTAGGTGGCCCTAGAAGAAATGGATCATGAAGCTGTCAAGCCTGTTCTGTCAGCACAGCACATGTAGTTTAATAACTTGAAAGCACTTGGAGGGGAGGGGAGGGGAGGGAATCTTCTAAAACTGCATAGCCGTGTGCTTAGTGGTCTCTGCAGTGGTGGAGGGAAATTAGTATATTTTTTCTTCATCTAATCTAGTTTGATCACAGGAACCAAAATAAGATTTGAATATAATTGTTCTAAAAAGGGAAGGAAAAAAAAATACATTAAATCAGGTCAAATCGCATCTTCTTTTTGTAGTTAGATTTTGTCAAGGGAGGAACATGCATATGTTAGCTTCCCTTTTCCTAGCGGTGCTGAGCCTTTCCACTAACAGAAGTACTATTTGATGACTAGTAACGTGACTCCAGCTTTCCCTGGTGATTCAGATGCAAGCGTAGCATCCACTCTGTATGTGTCTTACATACCTCACACCATCTGCGTGCTTCAAGTTCTCCTGTCCTTTTTCTCTCTTGTGGAATAGAACATCCCCTCGTCCCTGGTAAGCTGTTACTTAAACCTAAAGAGCACTGAGTCTGTCACATGAGTTACTTCTGGGTGCTGAAAGTGACTGTATAGTTCTGTCCTTGAACATTTGCTGATGTTGCCAGAATAACCACAGAGTACAGCTGTGCTTTGGTCTCATTAGTGTGCCCAGTACAGATGTGCTCAGGCTGGCCACACAGCTTTACACCATGCACTTGTGTTCCTGCGGCTCCTGGCTGTGCTGCTGCCTGGTTGCTTGCATTTACTACTCACTCCCTTGGGAAATCCGAGTCAGGCGTAGCTGTGTAGAATCGACCCTCATCCCTCACACTCGGAGCTGGTGGTGACTGGAGTAGAATTTCAGTTACAACAGAACACAGAGCTCATATAGAGTTGCTTAGAGTTGTAGAAGTTGGTGGGTTCTTTACTGCCTAGAAGAACAGAGAGCATGTGCAGATTGGAAGATTTCACTGATTCCATTGGTAATTTTAAAGCATAATGACAATTAGATACAGCTATCTAGTCTGCATGGTATATCTTAAAATAGTTGCAGTCTTCAAACTATTCTGTGTGGGAAAGCAGTAGTACCAGCTTTTGTTCCTTTTACCCATTGCAGAGGTCATGTTCATGCATGAAGTACAGTCTGTCGTCAGCAATAAGAACATAATACTGTCATGCCGGGTCAGACCCAAGGGACAAGGTGTGGGCTGAGCTCCGGTGGCCCCCAGACACTTGATCTGGGTGATCTCTCTGCAGTGCTCCATCTGCAAGCCCGACTCCTTATGCTGTCAGCTCTCCCATAGCTGAGGAATGGCAGTTCAGAGTAACCCAGGCCTCTTCCTTTAGGCTGTGGAGTTACCCAGGTGTGCTTCATACAGCGGCATGGAATGAACAAACATGACTTTCTTGGCAGAGGCGGCCTTGTCTGTAGGCTTCAATTGAGCCCTTGGGTCTTACCGAAAGCCAGTCTTGTTTGGCTGAGTTCTTCCCTTTCTGTGTTACCTTGTATATAAAAAGTGAGCAGACTCTGCTTGTCTGACTTGTTCCTATTTTCAGCTTCTAGTTGTAGCTTAAGTGACATTGTTGTCCTCCAGTTGTTGGAGCAACCCCTGTCCCCAGCTTGCCACCACTTTTGTGCATGTGTGTTCTACAAGCAGCCTTGGCAAGACCCTGCTGCAGACTTTCCCTGTTTACTGCCTATAAGAACTGAGAACGTGTGCAGATTGAAGATTTCACTGTAAAATATGCAGCTTTCCAAATAATTTTCTTGAATACCCCAGCACTGAATGTGAGCTTTACAGGTGGCCTGTCTGGCTCTTCTTTACCCTTTGCTGAGCATGGTGGACTTCATCAGTCTTTAGAAAATGATCGTCATTATTCTCGCAGCAATGCGGCCATATTCAGAGAGGTACAGTCCTCCTGCTGTCCTGCTGTCTGCTTAGCTCCGGCCACCTTTGTGCAGCGTTCACACCCTCACCATCACAGCCCTCGTGACTTGTTCTCAGCGGTGCCCAACTCACCTGCCTTCACAGTGAGCTGCGTGGCACTGATAATACCCCAGTTGTTAAGTTGCCTCACTCATGGGCCTTTTTCTGCCCCAAGTGTTAGTTTCATACTTCAGTGCATTTGCACCTCTTGAGATCGACATTTAGGGTTAATCTTGCCTCTATTATATCCTCTTAACCCAAGTGACAGTGGTGGTCATAGATTAAAATTACAACTGCAGGCCAGGTGTGGTTGCACACACCTGTCATCCCAGCATGGAGGCTGAGGCAGGAGAATCACTATGAGCTCAAGGGTAACCTGGGCTCCATAGATCAAAACCAGCCTAAACCACATAGTGAAACCCTGTCTCTCAAAAAAAACCACAACTCCCAACAGATGGCACATCAGACCCCATTTGTTTTCTAGGTATTGCTTTAGGGGCCTTAAAATCCAGCCTGTTTCTGTTCAGAACTTATTTTGTACTCCAACAATCTGACTGGATCACTTCACATATAGACACACATTGAAGAGTTTTACACTTCCTATCATTCTTTAAAATTTGCTGGTTAAAGACATTTTCCCTATAAACTCCTAGCCAAAACAAACTGACCTTGGCAGTAGACCTGACCCAGTAGACGAGGCCTGGAGTGCAGGCAGTGAACTGTGAGATGCACAGTATTTTTTGGGAAAGAGTTGGAAAGTTAACCTCAACGATCCCAATTTCTAGTGTTCTTAATAGAAGGAAATAATGGCATTCTTGTTCATTTAAGGGACTACATGGACCGTCTTTTGGATGAGAGCGAGAGTGCAGCCTCCAGTCGTGCCCCGTCCCCTCCCCCGACAGCCTCCAGCAGCAGCAATGGACAGAGTGAGAAGGAGGACGGTGCAGTGGGTGCCCACAACGGTGAGTGGGAGGGGCCTCCACTTGCGCACGCAGAGGCCCTTGGTCAGGTGCCCCTCTAAGAAGCCTCAGGGCAGGGCTTTTCCTTTCTGTTGGGCTGGTGCCTGGATATAGGCCCCATTTCTGTCTGGGAGCAGACACCGACCAGTGCCTGAGTGCTCCTAGCACCTCGGTGCCTGGACACGCTCGCCACATGCCCCAAACCGCAGGCGTGCAGGACAGGGTCCTCTTTTCTCAAGGACTTGAAAAAGTAGCGCTGTTTTTAATTGTCAGTCTGACCCAGCTTCTAGACTTGCGCCAGCCCTGCTCCTTTGATGGCCTTTGTTCCGTGAGCCCCACCACACGGGTCAGTGCATGTGAGCAGAATGCGTGTGAGGCTCAGCCTTTATGCTGAGTGTTTCAGGAGGTTAAAATGGCATTGTTAGGGCTGGCCAAATAGCTCAGGGGATTACAGTGCCTGCAAGCAGGCACAGGGGCCGAAGTTTCATTCTCCAGCGAGTGTGTGGTGCCAGCCCCACCCCCAGGGTGCACTGAGACAGTGATTGAGATGGGGCATAGTGGCACGGCCTGTAATCCCAGCGCTTCAAAGGCTGTAAACAGGAGAATCACTATAAGATCTAGTAGTGAGACCCTGAACACCCTTGTAGACCCTTCCCTAAAATACAAATGAGTGAATGAATGAACGAACAAACGAAATGGTGGTTTCTCCAGGGTGCACATCCTGCACTCGTCTTCAGTCAGCTTTAGCACAGTGTGTTTATTCATTGCTGTTACCAATAATAAGAATTTACTTCCATACCGACTGGGGAACTGGGGTTTAGGTAGCACTTTCAGTGTGTGTTTGGGCACAACAGCATCCATTTTTTGCTATTATCACAAATGATGTCCACTTAACAATGTTCTTTTTTTAAAAATGTATTAATTTGGTACAGGGTTTCATAGTGATCCTCCTGTCTCAGCCTCCCCAACGGTGGGATTATAGGTGCTGACACCACGCCTGATTTCGGCAGTCTGCACGGCATGCCCACAGTTCCAGGGCCAGCATGGCATGCAGTACCAGGGATCAAACCCTGGCTCTTGCACTTGCCAGGCAGTGCTTAGACTGTCAAGCTTATCTCCCCAGCCCAGTGTGTGTGCTTATAAAGCTCAAAGCCATGGGGGCCAGGGATATAGCTCAGTGGCATAAGTGCCTGCCTCGTAAGTGCAGGGTCCTGAGTTCGATCTCTGGTACCACCAAAAAAATAAAAAAAAATTAACTTAAAAAGCTCAAAGCCACAAATGCACACTGAGAATAGAATCATAGCATCATCTTGGTTTTAAATGGCAGTAAGAACTAAGCTTCCATAGTAAAGAACACTGATTTTGTTATTTTGTGGCTCTGGAAGGCGTGGTGCTTTGACTAACCCTAAAGGTCCTGCCAGCTGCTCAGCAGTTTGGCTTCCCATGCAACAGCTGGCTCATGGGCTGCTGGTCTCAGGGCTTCTCTGGTCTTCGCTCTGTGCAGTGGCCTGGCTCCATCCTCATGACTGGCACACAAAACCTGCTTGGATCCTCACTGTGTGGTGCAGCTGAGGAACACAGCTAGGCCTGTGGCGAGGGTGAAACCACCTGTGTGCACAGGTCTGGGGCCCCACTCCCTTGTAAAAAGCCATTTGTAATAGCTCTTGCATAATAATCCGCAAATCTAACGTCTTCATCTTAGCACTATGATGTATTTTTCTCTCAATTAGGGGTGTCCTCTAACGGACCAGGTGAGATGGTGACCAAGGAAGAAGGGAAAGGTGAAGGGCTGCATGTTAACGGACCAACGGGGGGACATAAGAGACCGCTTCACACGGAGACAGACACCAATGGCTACGAGGCAGACGACCTGACCACTGACCAAAAACTTGCCCACATGACTGCAAGAAACGAAAGCGATTTTGATGACAAAAGTGAGAGACCTGCCAAAAAGCGAAGGGTAAACAGCAGTGGGAGGGAGAGTCCAGGATCTTCTGAATTCTTCCAAGAAGCAGTGTCACATGGAAAAGCTGAAGAACTTGAAAACACAGATGACTAAGTTTGAGGCCTATTTTACTTTCTTTGGAGTGATTCTGGTGTGACTAAAATTTTCAGGGTTGCTGGGTTACCTTAACAAGTTGATTTCCTTGTAGCTGTTTTGGTTTAAATATGAATTGGAAATTTTTTAAGAAATAAGATTTCATAATTCTCCCTTTCTGGATTCTTTTACTTCAAAACTGCAAAGGTCCTTTTAAGAATATAAAAAAGTTCAGTAAATTTGAATGAACTAAAGATAAATCCATACCTTTTCATGCTGATGTTTGTCATAAAATTGCACTATAAGGCAATTTTTCTTGGTTGAATATAGGCGTGAAAAAGAGTTCAAATCTGTTTAACCCCAGTTTTTCTGAGTTTCTTGAAATGTCTTTGTAATAGGCATTTTCATTCCATCTGAATTGAGTGTCATTATTAAGGAAACCCTTACAAATCCTGAAAGTTATGCTAGCATGATTTTTTATATATATAGAAGTTTAAAAATAAACCAAGTCAGGTTTGTATATGTAAAATTGTTGACATCAGTGATGTCTTCCACATTCTTATCTGGGCTTAAGAAATACATTCTGTATTTTTCCAGATTCTTTGTAGCCTTTGAAAGATTTTTACAAGTACATACGTCTTCACTGAGCTGTCCTTTCTTAATACGAAAGCTTGTATAATTTTCTTAACTTGTACAGTTGGTAAACTTTTATGAGGAATTGAATTGATATTCTGAGTCTGTCAGCTTTCATTTTATTTTGCTAAGGTTTTTCTAATGAATTTTTAAGTGTTTGTGTAGTTAACCGTCATGTTTCTTATCCAGGTGGTAAACGCGTTCATAAAGCATTGTGAAACATTTTTTCAAATTTCTACCTAAGGACAAATAGTTTGAGAATTCTGAAATTAAGCATGATTCTTAGGTTGTACTTCGTTTTGCATTTGTTATAATTTTCAAAATTTTTAAAGCAAAACAAAGGTTTAATGTCAGCTTAAATGTGTCATGCTGACTAGAATCCTGTTCAGTTATTTTTATATGCATCATAAAAGTTCCCATTCTTGCATCAGACAACAGAGGCGAAGTCCAGTGATTCTCAGACCTTGGCACATATGGGGAGTCGCTCCCGATGGGCTGCACACAGATTCCAGGAGAGGTGACCGAGCTTGAAGCTTGCAGACTTTGCCAGCAGGTCACAGTTCAGCTGCTCAGTTGATGATGTTTTTCCAAAAGGAAAATAAGATAAATAAGATAAACAGTACCTGCTACTGTGTGTGATTAGAGAATTACCTATCATCATGTAAAAGTGACAATTTTATTGCAGAATTCTTGTGAAAAAGTTTTATGCAGTTGCTAGTCCAGCCTAGGCTCTCTCCTTTGTAAAGGGTGGACTCTCACACGTGTGCCCAGAGATGCTTCTGCTGACACCCAGGTCACGTTGGGTCCAGAACCACTGCCTTTTTAAACCCATGTCAGATCGGAGTGGCTCAGCGTGGAAGCAGACAGCTGGGCGAAGCAGTGTTCGTCCTCTCCCACCACCCCTCGCCTGGACTCTTGGTGCATGCTCACCCTCCTTGCCTAAGGATCCAAGGGATCGAGGCTCATGTGAGGTGTTAGGAGAGCAGGAATTTGTAGTGATTTTTTACCTAAAACTATCCAGTCATGGCAGCAGCTTTAGCAGATGGCCCACAATCCACTTTCTAAATCAGACTTTATGAATGAATCCAAAGCATCCTAGCTCTTTGTCAAAGATGGGTCTACACAAATGTTTTAAAGGAATAGTGATGCTGTACTTTTTCAATTTTTGCAATATAAAAATAGCATTTTCACCTTTTTAAAAGATGCGTTTTATTTGCTGGTTTGTGAAGTTCTTGCAAACCACTGATACAGGAATGTTTTAAGTAAACTCTCAGGCATGTTTGCAAATAATGGCACATGTATAAATATTAGGAATTTTTACTTCTCTTTTTAAAGTACACATAATGAAAGACATTCCACTATTTAAATGTAATGCTCGGCTTTCCATACATACTGAATTATACTTTGTGTTTATGCAGGAATTACATTTTGTTCTTCATAATGCAGCCACTATAACTTGATAAGTCCTTGCACTATTTAAGAATCTTAGTAATATCATGAATTTAATTTGCTTAAGACTTACTACCTTGCAGAAGTCTTGAACTTTTGACAAACTGCACTGGGAAAAGCAGCCTTTCTCAGAGTGACCGCCTGCCTCACCTGCCCCGGGAGCGCTCGCCTTTCATCTGGAATGGAGTTTCTGTGTTCTGATGTTTTCAGATAGGTTTCCTCATCTGCAACTCAGTTCAACACAAATCTGTTGAGCTTTAAAATGTATTTGAAGTATTTAAATAGGCATTTAAAATTATGAATTAGATGTTTTTAAATTTATGCATAGTAATTTTGCACTGTAAAATATTTTCCTTCTCCCATTCCCTCTGCCACTCTGAATATGCTTATTAAAATATTTTTGTAAGCATGCTTGTGTACAAGTGTGGTGTGAATGATTTTCATGAGATGAGCTTGCTAGGTTTGAATATCTAAATCGCGGATGAACGCAGGCAGTTGGCCTGGTGCAGAATCTGAGTGCCCAGTTGGTTGGCGCAGAACCGCCCAGGCCAGACACTGCCTTCCCTGCTTTTGCTATGGGATTTGTACCGCTCTGTCAGACAGAATGTAATGTGGTCTGTCTGCTGGAAGCCCCGTGCACTTGGCACAGTTAGGGGTGAGCGGGCTTCAGAGAGGCACAGGCCTGGGCTTAGTGTGGCACTGGCCCAGAGCTGGGGCCTGAGGTCTGGGTTGGCCAACTTGGCTTGCAGCCCCCATCATAGCCACTCCCTTCCCTACGGACCATGGGCTGTGCCCCAGTTCAAGGAGGACAATGGCAAAATTGCTGGGGCAGCCACCGTGGGCCCAGGAGCACCAGAGCATGGAGCAGGGCCCATAGCCACCACCCACAAGGGAGCGAGGGACACTGGCAGCAGGGAGAAGGTAGCCCCTGACTGCCAGAGCCAGAAAGCCCCTAAGGCTGGTGCATGGGTCTCCCCACATAGGCATCCCTGCCCTCCCTAGGGCGGATCTGAATGGTCCACCCACATGGCCCAGCCTGTACACCTTGTCCCTACCCCACCTTCCACCTGGTGTTGGCAAGCATTTCGCAGCCACTCAACAGCCTCCCATAAGGTGACATTGACACGGTATGATCACTCCTACAGGGAGCTGGTTGTATGTGAAGTTTGAAGGTACTGGGGGGATGAATTGTGGACATCACACTCTGCTACATCCCCAGCTTTCTTGTCTTGGATCATGGTCTTGCCAAGTAGCTAAATCTTTCAAGTTGGGCTGACATTTGCTCTTCTTGTCTCAGCCTCCCAGCCTTAACCCAAGGGCTGGGTTACAGGCATGCATCGCCAGTACTAGAATTTGTTAAGACTTTGTGTTTGAGGAAGGTGTGTATTGGAGATGACAGACATTGCCTGCTATCAGAATATTCCACCTTTGCCGAAGTCTGCACTGAGAAGACAATTTCCAGCAAAACAGCCAAGAGGCTCTTAAGAACAGAAGGGCTGTGAGCAGGACAGTGATGGGCAGGGCCCAGTGACACCAGCGTCACAGGTCTTGGGATGACCCACAAAGTGAGGTACCCAGCAGCTTGATGGTGATTAGGGTGAAGACCAGCAAACCCCTCTTCTCACACCACGTGAGTCCCTGGGTCCTGTGTGATCGTGGGCAGCACTGCAATGCGTTGACAATCCCTGGCTTAGCTGTGTCCAAGACCTGGCAGCAACTTAGCCTCCCCAGAGACCTTTCCTACGACGGTTCCCAGGAGAGGGAACTGCCCTATATGTCCTCAGTATGCCCAACTGTCCCGAAACCCTGGTTGGAAAGCTGGGGACATGCACAGGATTGGCCAGAGCTGCAGAGGAAATTCTGTTCCCTGTGGTCTCCAGGAAAGCACTGAGGACAGAAACAGGCTGGGAAGTCAGAGCTCACCTGAGGTTTGTGCAGTGCACTGGGACCACTGAAGAGGGCTATACTAGGAAAGCACCAGCCCAGCCAAGAAGTGGACTGCCATTACACCAGGTCAGTTGGGGTGAGGCAGTGTGGCTTCCCGCATTGAGGGGTGGCTGGGCCTCCAGGGTAGGCAGTAACAGGCGGACAGTTGATGTGTGGATAGATGGACATGAGGGAGGGCGGGCCCTGCTTGGGCAGAGTCGGACCCATGGCAGGCATGCACTCCAGGAACATTGAGGGACCTGAAAACTCAGTACAGAAGTCCCAGGTTCAGTCTCTATTACTACAAAAAAGCGTAAAATCTTTTAAAAAGAAAAAACCTGGATGACTGGATTTGACAATGACTTTTTGAAAATGCAAAGATACCAGAAGGCTACTTACAAAACAGGAAAAATGCAGTAATATACCTCACAAAGGGTTAAAATCTAGAATATATAAAGAACTTCCTACTCAATTATTTAAAAGTAACCTGGACTAAATAATGAAGTAGATACTCTAAAAAGGATAAATGGCCAGGAGGCATGTACTGTTCAGCCTTCACACCAGCCAGTCCTGGTGGCGCACTGTAATCCTAGAGCTTGGGGAGGCTGGAGAATTGCCAGGAACTCTAGCCCAGCCTGAACTCCACAGTGATCTCAAGACCAGGCTCAAATACATAGGGAGACTATGTCTTAAAAACCAAAATAAATGCTGACACAACATGGGTGGACCTCGAGATGCAAGTGCAGCACACTGTCCCTATGTGACAGATGCCATGCCACATACCTGAGGGACCACAGCAACAAGGCCCAGGCCTGGGGAAGGGAGATAAAGGGAGATGCAGGTGGGTTTTGGGGCTCAGAAACATGAAAGTATTTTTGGAGCTTGGTTGTTTAGCTACAAGGTGAGAAACAGGAGGGGTGAGTGCCTATCCTAAAGGCCTTCTCTAGTGGGTTTTCGTGCTCCTCCCCTCTGGCCTGTCTTGCCCTAGCGATTTGCCTGGGCCAGGTTTGGCTGGGCCAGGACGGGAAACCCTGCCAAGTGGATGTCCGAAGCTGCCCCAGCAGGCGGCGAGGCAGACACTGTCAATGCAGAGCCCTGTCAATCAGTACCCTGACTGCCTCCTAAATGTGGACATACGTGTTACTGAGCTAGTCTCCACACATTTCAAAAAGTAATTCGCACACATTTTCAGGAAAAGGTATTTATTTGACACCATTAACAAAAATATTTAGGCATATAATTTTCATGTTTATGTCATCTGATTTACATGACTCAACCCTCAGTACCTTTAAAAAATAACTTGGTAAATAGAATAAATCTATATTGAAAAAATATCGTGATAGGCTAACATTCGTAGACAAAAATCAAGTTGGTCATCAGCATGAGAAAGAAAATGTTCATAAAATAATCTCTAAAAACATTTTTATGAGACAGTAAATCTAACCAGTAGATTTCTTTTTTAAAAAGGATTTGAAACTAAAGCCTTAGAAAACCGAGAACACTGTGGCGTATTTCCTCCTCCAAGGCCCTGGAGGAGGAGCTGGCGAGCAGGGCCTGATCGCGGTGGTGCACTGGCAGCTGTGGTGAGACCTGCGGCCACCTGCGTCTATCAGGGTTTCTAAAATGGAAGAGGGTCTTACAGGCACAGGGCTACTTTTGGCGGGTTGAGAAGAGGTTTTAACTGAATCACCACTATGAAATGGAGGTTCTCTTAAGATAGAAAAAAAAAAAATTTAACCCCAAAGTAATTTATTTGTTGTTTACAACAAAACAGAAATCACTTAGACCCACAGGGGCCACAGCACACCCCTGCAGAGCAAGCCTCCTCCTATGAACTCTGCTCCCCCAGGGCCACCCACAGTTAGAAACCAAACCCACACTGCTTCAGGTAGCCCATCACAAAACCAGCGGCCCACTGTCACTGAGTTTCACAGCGGTCAACGCCAACCCTACCCCTTTCTGCTGACGACTGTGACAGGCAACTTGTGAACTGCGCTTGTGTGTGTGTTCCACAAGGGACTGATGCCTTGGTCTCAAGCGATACAAAGTGAGCGCTGTGGTGGGAAGCCCATGGGTAGCCCATTTATCTGGATGCCTGCGCACCGGCTGGAAAGGTACCTCACCTCCAAGACCTTCAGCAGCACCACAGGGCAGAATCCGGCTGCAGTGGCCTCGCTGTGGGCAGGTGCTTGGCCAGTGTGACCTCAGCAAAACACCGCACCAGGGGCGGGGTGGGCCTGGGAAGCTCTGTGGTCCACTGCGGTCTCACTGTACAGTGTCAGTAAGGTCGGCTCCACAGTCACCAGGGTGTGACCACACAGGGAGCCAAGGGGAACCCGGCTTAAGACCCAACCATATGGCCTGGCACTCGAGTCCGACCTGGCATTCCAGTGCTCTTGGGGCCGCCTCTCCCTGCTGGCACAACTGCGGATCAGAGGTGTGGGGAGAGACCTAGGCAAGCACACCGCTGCGCTGTCCCCTGACGGTAAAGGGGCATGTAGGTTCCTGAGGTGCGGGATCTAAATGCCCAGCCCCATGGCGCTGCGGGTCCCGGCCACTGCCGGCTGCTTGCTGATGGGGCCGAGGCTGCTGAGCTCGCCAGGGAGCAGGGCCGCCCGCCTGTCCGGAGGACTGGACACCGCCCCACAGGAGCAGCACACCTCGATGACACAAAAGCCGCCAGCAACACAGGCCCGCAGGCAAGGCTGGGCCGGACAGCAGCCACACAGGGCTCATTGCCACCACCAACAGCGGAGGCCGGGAAGGCGTGGTCTACTGTCCGGGCCCCCTGGGGTCCTGGGCAGGGGCAGCTAGGGGCGGAGGAGGCCAGCTGCTCCAGGGCTGCTCTGCCCCGAGGCCAGCCTGCTCGGGGTGTCGGCGTGAACAGCGGGGGCGCAGGACAGATGCAGCTCTTTGGGTGCCGGCAGCAAACCGGAACAGAACACTTTCAAGACCCGGGGGTTTCACCATCAGGATAGAAGAAAAATAAATTAAAAAGCCCAGAACATTTTCCAGTCTGACATAAATTAACTCCAACTATGTAAAGCAGTCAATTCCAAGCGCTCCCACAGGCCCCTCCGCGGAGGCGGCCCTCCCGGGCCGCACAGGGCACATGGCTCCTCACACGGCTCCCTTCCCCTTGACGTCCAGCTTGCCACCCGCCTCCGCCTGCTTGCTGAGCTGCTCCTCCGTGAAGGTGATGTAGGAGTACACCAGGCTGCCTGCGATGCTACGAGAGAGGGTGGGTGTGAGGCGGGGCGGGTGGGCAGGCAGGGCACTCCGAGGCGCGGCCATTCGGCTTGGCGGCCCCACGAAAGCCACTTACTGTGGAAAGATGCGGCACTTGCACTACGAAGCAGGAAACACTAAGAGGCAGTGACACCTTCGCGAGAGCCATGTCCCAACCCCCACACCCCATCTAACCCTGCCTGGATTAAAGCATACGCGTGACTCGGAGGGACCTGCAGAGCCACGCACATGCGTGGCAGTGGGGAGCCAACACAGGGGGAGGTGGATCCTGGGTTCCATGGCCCAACCAACCCCTCACCCCACCAGGTCGGTGCAGCTGCACTTCACCCTCACTAAGCCTGTGTGTAGCCTCCTCGGGGCCTGCCAGTGACCACTTGCTGTACAAATCACCCCCCGCAGCCAGAGAAGGGTCTGAACCCCGAACTACCTTCACTGCCCTCGGTGGGCTGTTGGCGCCAGTGTGCATGGGACCCCAGGTCACGTGACCGGGACTTGCACCCCAGCTGCTCTCCTGCCACAAGGCCTCTCATCTGCCCCGGGCACTGCAGCAGCACTGCAAGGGGACAAGGGCTGCGTGACCTAGGGCGTGCTGAACCCGGGGGGGCTGAGCCACTGTCCATCTGCAGGGAAGCAGTGTGCATAACCGCTCAGCAGGACACCAGGCCGCCTCCAAAGGCCCCAGAGCAGCCAGCCAGCAGCCTCTCACAAGCAATAGGATGGGGTTCACAGCGAGGGCACAAGACTCAATTCGCCAGAATAACCTCAGGTCTTCTCACCCTATTCCTGTTTGTGAAACCCTAAATATGCGCGCAGACTTCTCTCGGAACTCAACACACAATGACTATGCTGCCCACACCTCAGTTCCTGCTGAGACCACTGCCCGCCCAGCCCCCTGCGCCACCTAGCCCACACCACCACAGCAAAGTGCTTGTCGGGCAGTTCCAGGTTACACCCTCAGCTTAGGGAATGCAGCCCAGCCACGGCACAGCAGGTAGATGGTAAACAGGTGTGTGTTGGCATCTGTCCTGCCAGTTTGTGTCATGAATGGTGCGGCACTCGCCACAGCCTATGCAAGGCAAAGCGATCCAGAGAACGCGGGTGTGTAAGCCTTCATATAGCAGCAACCAAGTCCTGCTTTCCCAATGACAGGACCTGAGCAGAGGCCCCGTCCTCACAAGCAGAGTCCACACAGACGGAACCATTCAGGGGAGAAACAGCCCAGCACCAGGACACCAAGGACACAACTGGAGGGGGGTCTGGAAGGGGCAACCCTGGGCAGACACCCACAGCAAAGCCTGGAACCAACTTGGCAGCAAGACTCAGGAACATCAGGCCCCTCCCAGACTACGTAGACCCAGCTCTGGCCACAAAGGCTACAGTAAAATGGCTTTGTCACACAAAAGTAACAGATAAAACTTTGTCACTACTATTCCTTCTGAGTGCCCATGAGGGGCCAAGCACTACCAGCAGGACAGCTGCCCTGAGAAGCGTTTGAGCAAATGCAGGCAGGTGTGAGCCCCAGCACCGAGCAGCCCCAGAGAAGGGTGCTGCTCCAAGCAGACACCCAGCCCAGCAGCGCCAGAGGGAAGCGTCAGGAGTGGTGAGGTCAGCAGGACGAGGCAGACACCAAAGCTGACACAGAAGTGGGTAGAGGGTGTGCCAAGCACTGGGGACTGGGAGACTCGGGTGGGAAAAAGGCAGTCAGAGGAGAACACGCCTGGCTTTCCTTCCACGAGCACATGTGCCCACAGAACTGAGAAAGGATGAGGGACAGCGAGGTCTGGGAACCCAGCCGGGGACATGAGAGCTGGAGGCCCAATGCCGCAGCCGGGTGGGTGGGTGGGGCTTACAGACCGCTGCCTGTGACAAGCCTTGCGCTGCCACCTCACGGCTGCCACAGAGGAGGAGAACACTGCAAGGCTCCTGGCTAAGCAGCTGGAAGGTGAGTTCCCACCAAGGTGATGGAGAAACGAAAAGGCCACACACCAGATTCTGTTGGTCCGAGACATCAAGCGGCCATTCTATGTCAAGTCTGACTTGGGACAAAATTCTGGCCCAAATATAAATCTGGTAGTTTTTCAGCATTTAAATAATATTTCAAACTATGAAATCAAATCACTAGAAAAAGATCTTTGTACAAGCAAGTCACCCTCCACTGATGCCACTGACAGTAGCGACAGAGCTAAGGGCAGAGCCTGGAAAAGTGATCAGAACAGAGCTGGTCCTCCGGTCCAAACTCCTTGAGCACGCGGCGTCTCCATGTAGCATCATACCATGATGGAGAGCTGAGGAAGACTTCCCAAATGCTGCACCGCCAGGAGGCCACCCACTCTCTCCCGCTCCTTAAGAAGCACTGAACGGCCACATTAACTATTTAGTATACCACAGGCACTCATTAATAAGTGAGCCAATCTGCCATTTCATCAGTAGCTCAACCGTACTAAGACATTTGTCAATGTGGTTATAATTAATATTTTCACTTACCTGATATTTAAACCAATGAAATTCGTCCATGTGAAAATATAATCTCCACCAAAGACCATTCCAATATAAGTTATTAATATATTCTAAAAGAAAAACGGCAAAATATTGTTACACAGGTTTAACTGAGTTTTTAAGAAGTACATACGAGCCCTCTATGCTGTGACCCAAATATCTATTTTAAAACACAAACAGGCTGTTTTCAAGAGAAACCCATCAACCCAGAGCTAAGTGTGGCACAGCAAGAACGCCAGACGGAATCAGAGGCGGTGCGCACTCCCAGCCTGCTCTTCTGGACGAAAAATGCTCTCACAGGCAAAGACCCCGCACGATAAACAACCCCCTGCGCGCAGGGCGACATGAGCCTTCTCGCTCCATGCGGCAGCCATGGGCTGGGGACGGCAGGGAAGGAAAGACTGTGCATGCACAGGCATCTTCCCCAAGAGGAAAGGGGACAGCTCGAATTTAACCCACACGGAGACTGCACACAGCAGCATCTCTGTGAGACGGCAGTTCAAGGAATTTGGCCTACACTCACTGCTCCTGAGACACCCACTACAAACTCGTTCTGGCTCCCTTTAAATTAATGTCATTACATAAGCAGAGAATGATGTTCTACATTCACCTGTTGCATGCTCCTCGCTGACCTCCTCTGGCCACGTCTCTTAAGTCACTGTCCTCATCAGCAAGACACACCAGCAGGGGCGCAGGTAGAGAAGGGCCCTAGCACTGCCCTTGGAGCACCTGCCACCGCTGCTGCTGGTGCACTGCTACTGGGCTCCTGCTACCACGAGCTGAACGGCTCTGCTCCAGCAGCGTCCTGCCACCACCTTCCTCCTCTGCAGCAGCCAGCCATGGACTGAACCCTCGGAGACTGTGAGCCGGATTACACCTTTCCTCCTTTAAATTCTGTCAGATATTCTGTCCCACGGACAATAATACTAACCAATACAATGTTTTCTCAAATAAGGTTTGCTTTCAGGAAAAGCCACCAACCTCCCCCAAAAGGAACTCACTTGGAACCAGACTATCCTGCGGGCTCAGAGGCAAGACTGCAATGCTCAAGCCTGCATATGCCTGAGAATCACCTGAAAGCCCTCACTACCAACCTAGGCTCCCAGGCTCTCTTGCACGGTGTATCTGGGGGAGGCCCAGGAATTTCCAGTTCTTCACTGGGATTGCCAAGTGATTTTCCCACAACACCAAAGAGAGACAAGGCCTCGGACTGCAGGGACTCTGGGGCTGAGATGTTCCAGGCAGAAAGGGCAGCTGCCATGACAGAGGCAGTGAGGATGCCCCTGGGGAGAGCACAGCACACTCAGAGCAACACCACACAGCCGAGGCACAGAAGCAAGAGGGCCCCACAGTGATGCTGATTCTCTCTTCTATAGTTGGAAATAAAACCAGCCCTTCTGGAGCAAATGCTCCAAGGGGTTCCCAAACTACCGCAAGAAGAGCACTGTGTCTCATGTCCTTTGATGGCCATGCAATGCAATGCTGGTTACCTGAGCTAAACGCTGGTTTCCTGCTGCTCTCGTGCCAGCCAACGCTGGGTCGCCTGTCCCTGAGGCATTTATTCTTAAGGTGTGAGCCGCGCCTCATTCACCTGATAAACCAGAACGCACCTGAGAGCTAACTACGGTGCAGGCTCCTGGGCCAGCCCAGGCCCCTCCACACACACTCTCTGCCCTCTAGAGAAGGTACACGCGTGACTGTTAGCTCTCATGCAGAGTTCTGTCCTGCCAAGTGCTCCCATCCTCTCTGGACTTCTACCCCACCCAGGCTGGATTTTAACAGGAGTGCAGGGGAAGCCCCGCTGGTGGGTGGAAACCATCCCTTGAGGGACACCACCACTGCAGCTGCCAGAGGCAGAAGTGACAGGACAGCTGCCCGTGCCGTAACAGCCCCTGTTCCACCCTGCACTTTGAAGTACAGGCCCACTCTGCTATTCCACAAAGGACGTGGGTGTGTCGTGGCTCTTCCTGGCACTGGGACCACGAATCCAGTGAAAGCAGCCTTCATCCCCAGCAAACATTAATGCAGTTCCCAAGTCAACTGGGCTCTCCAGGCTGACAACCACGAGTCTCCCATACATGCGCGGGAGTGACATCACTGAGGCGTCAGGCACAGGTGACAAAAGTGGACATTCAGCCTTGGCTCAGGTGAGGACACGTCTCTGGATGAGCTTCTGGCAGCCACCCTGGACCCACTACAGCCCAAACCCACAACAGCCTGAACCAAGCAGGGTGTAGACAGTGTGGCCCTCGCCAGGGACAGGGACAGAGAGGCGAGCCATCGCTGCTGGGCTGTTCAGGGCCCTCGAGGCCTGAGCTGTTCCATGCTCTCTTCCACGTCCCAGAGTTCATGGCCCGCAGGAGAGGCTGCACCTTCCACGACTCCCAGAGATTGTTCTAGAACCCATCTCCACAACGTATGAGACTATATAGCCAGTGAACCTTGTGGCAGTGTCTTCTCCAACTCACCTTAATACAGCCGATGATGGTGGTTGTCAGAGCAGAGTTGTACTGTGTGCAGAGCACGATGGCGTACATCAGGATGAAGCTAGGGCAGGAGAGAGGCTGTCACAGGAAGGCCTACACCAGCTCCCAATGTCCTCAATGACCCGGCTGCATCCCTGCCACCCTCGAGCAGCACTGTGAGCCTGCATTCATGGCCTTGAGCGCCATGCAGATGGCACGCATGCTGGGACTCTGGAACCAGGAATATGTGGGCCCATCCTTGCACCTCCCACAGGACAACGTGACCTCTGGGTCCAGATGGTGGTGAGGAAAATTCTTAGGGATGGGAGAAAACCACTCAAAGCCAATGTGAGGCAGGGCAGTTGGCCTCAGCACCACGCTGGCCCATACTGTCCTCAGACACCACACCCTGACACACAAGCCCAGTCACCAGACACAGCCATACTGATGGCTGAAGGAAGGGACAAGGCCAGTGTGGAGGACAGAAGAAGAGGCAGCCTCTTGTGTCACAGCTCAAGCAGTCCCTGCCTAATGCAGCAGCTGCCACCCAGCGTGTTTCCTCCGGCTCTGCTGCTTTCTCACAGGGAGCAACAGCCTGCGTCACGTGGGCACTGGAGAACACACAATGCACAGATGGAAGGCTAGGCTGCCCATCGCAGGGCATGCTCAGGACCAAGAAATGAGGCAGGATCAGACAGGACCCTGGGGCCCCTTCCCCAGGACGAGTGCTTGCCTCGAGGTCGCAATGCTCACCCCATCACACAGGAGAGTGTGAACTGCAGGAGGAAGAGAGTGTCGGCCCAGCCTTCAAACTCCAGTGCCTGGAACACACAAGAAAGGGCTGGGCATGAGAGCAGGCCCTGTCTTTGGCTACCTCATTCCCCATAGAAGCGCTCTGTGCATGCCCGCACACACACATGCATTCACACACACGCGCGCCATGCGACCCCAGATGGTCTCCCTGCAAGGACAGCGACACTCAGCAGCTCACACGCGTGGGCTGCAGCCGGTGCGCATTCTGACAGGCTCCTCCTTCCCAACAAGTGACCCCATGAGCTTCAGGGCATATCCCTGGTGCCGCACACTTCCTAGAAAATACGTCTCCTCCCTGAGGAGCGCACACACAGTGCTGTGAACAATGGTATTTGCATAAGGGTTGTGTCTATTTTAACTAAAACCAAAGCAAAATGAAGGACTACATGGAAGTCAGGCTCATCCGGAAAGGATCTCTCAGAGTAGTTTCCTTTGCAGTCTGAGGTTAAGAAGCATGTGTGAGAAACAACCTGTACCCTCTTTTTGCCAGCTCTACCTCCTGCCACTCCAGCTCAGGGCTGGGCAACTCCAAAAGCCTTGTGGCGATGAACAGGTGCGCCTCCTGCCCACCATGACACTCAGGCTGCTGTGTGACACCTTCATGCCCAGAGCGGCTTCTTGGGCTCTTCTCTGCCATCTCAGAGGTACCCAGCTCAGCAAACCGGCTCAGCACACAGCAAACAGCAGACCCTGAGCTTGTGCATGACTTTCTTACTGTGATGGAATAAACTGCAACACTCACGAACTTTGAGCACACAGTGCCCTGAGCCCGACCAATGCGGGACCCACTGCTGTGCACACGGTCCCGTCCCACCCCGTGAAGCCCTGGGCAGGTGCACTACTGTGCACGGCTTCTTCCTCTACACAGAGCGGGAGACCCACCCTGGGCACAGGCACTCATGCACTGTCATTTCCCAGATCCATGACAAGGTGCCTCTGCCTTGGACCCCAGACTTCCTTCCACTTGGGTGTCTCCACAATCTGCCACTGGAAACAGGGGTGCAAGGAAACTTAAGAAGAAAGACCATGCCCCGTCATTACACTGGGCAAGTGCCTACAGAGTGGACAGGCTCTCTGGTTCTCTCTGCTCTGTTATTTATTGAGACACTGCCAAAACATTTGCAAAGGCACTGCACAAAGCCGCACTCTCCCTGCACAAGTCCTCACTGATCACATTTTCACGCACACTCAAAACTGGTGAGCTGAGACACAGCAAATAAAGCCACAGAGCCGGCCAAATAGCTCAGTGGGTTAAAGCCCCTGCAAGCAGGTGCAGGGGCCAGGAGCTTGGTTCCTGGGCCTGCTGCGCCGGCCCCGCCCCCAGGAGCACGCTGAGACAGCAACTAGGACTGGGCCTGTAATCCCAGCTCTTGGGAGGCTGTAACAGGTGGATCTAGTAGTGATACCCTGAACAGCCTGTAGACCCTTCCCTAAAAAAAAAAGCCACAGCATGAAGGATCCAGGGCCTAGCTCACAGTCAGCTGGGCTTCTGGAGCTCTTCAGCCCTGCACTGCAGCCCATCCTGCTCGGCATGCTGCTCCCTGCTGGGATGAGCAAGGGACCTCTGGTCCTTCCACCTCTGGCCTGATGGCTCCTGTCACACACAGAAGCCACCAAGCAAGTCCCAAGCGCCTGTCTTTAGGAGCATGTCCTCAGACAAAGACAAAGACACCAAAAGCTGTCAGCCAAACTGCACCAAGCCAAGCAAAACACAGGCTGGCAGGGTGTTGAGGACCCACCTGCCACTTGGTTTACACAGGTCTCTGAGGGACTTTCAGCTCAGAACCACTCTTGTGCTCCTGGGGCCACGCCAAGTCCCAGCAGCCAGGGCCTGGGGGACACCTCGGACAGCCACTGGCTGCTGCCTTGCCTGAGTTCCAGGACACAAAGAGCACGCTGTCCAGGAGCAGCGTCCACAGAAGAGGCCTTGTGAGGCCACAGCAGGGCTCTGTCTCCACCCAAGAAAACACACCTAGCCTGGTGCTACTGGGCAGGCCACAGCCCAGACTCTAGCTCCCACCCGACAGACAGCCTTCAGGGGCAGCGCCCGCTAGCCTGCACACTCCGAGAAGGGCACCGAGGAAACAGCGTGCTGCTCCTTAGCCCAGGAGCAGCAAGCCAGCCTCAGGGCAGTTCACAGAGCTTCTCTGTTATTGCTGTCAGTTTTACCAAATACATGATTTAAAACAAAATATTAAATATATTGGTTCTTTAGCTCCTGATAAACCCAAGGTTTTAGAAACTTAATGAACTGAACTTTAAATATACACACACAAACATACGTGTGCACATAGCCACATGCTTGGCCCAGGCCTGCAAAGCACCTGCAGGCATGTACTGTGTGCCTGCAGGGCTGCAGTAGCCTCCTCCCGTCCCCGCCTAGTCTCACCCATGCTGGCTGCCAGCCCCGCCGGCTCCCTCTCACCTACGGCCTCTGCACACTGCTGGCCAGCAAAGGGGCACAGATGTGCCTCAGCTCGCAGCTGGGCCATAAGCCTGCGATGGAGCAGTGAACAGACTGGTTTGGGCCATGACCCCATTATCCTCAGGGATGATTCACCTTGGGGTTCCAGCCACTCACAGAGAGACTTTTATGAAGTATAATCTGAACTGCTGTTCAGGGTCCTACACCAGAAACCACAGAGGGATGAAGAGTTAGGAAGGTGCTGTCACTCTTACACCGCTTACCCTCTCCTGTGCACACACAGAGGAGCTGGAGGTGACTTTATTATCCTCTGAATAATAGGCGTCCTCTTCAGTTTCCACAGTAAACAGGTTTTACACTACCCAGAAGTACCCACGCACTACTCGTGTGCAGTCCTGCACTCAACCATTTACCCTGGAACGATCCTTTGCTGCAGCTTTCAAGGCGCAGGCCCAGCCACCAGCCTGGCTCTCGACCAGTAGCATCTCTCTCCCTCAGTCTGCCCTCAAAGCTACCTCTATGCAGTAGCCGAACCCCTCCCCTGGCCCTGCATCCTCTTGTCCTCCTCCAAGAGAACCCAAATACATTAAAAAAAGAAACACACCCCACACTAACATTCATGTCTGTCCACGCTCAGCCCACAGGGCAGGCAGAGCTGAGCTGCAGGAGATAAGTGCCATCAGTGAGCCCAACTTCCAGAGCGCTCGGCCTGTGACCTCATCACCCATCCCTGCTTTCCCTCGAGCCTCACACACCAGGATCCTGAAACAATGCTCTCGACCACAGCATGACCCAGTTGCCCAGTGGAAGGAACAAACTCCCATGAGCCTCCTGGACAACTCCAGTCCCTCAGCTCCCACCAAGTAAACTGCGTGCCTCGATTCCAGTCCAAGACCTCTAGGTTGTCCCCAAGCCAGTCTGCATGACAGGGTGTATCTGGACTAGGAAGCCAAGCACATGCCACAGAAATGCCAGATAGGGTCTTGATGACCTGAGCAGCCACCAGGCAAGCACTTGGGTGCCAGGCCCAGGTGGGGTCTGCAGAGGATGGGCACAGAAACAATAAACAAAGGGTGACAATGTGGTGGCTTCTCCCTTAAACACACAGGAACTTGGGCACCACCAACCTGAGAACATTCATCTCCCGGGTTTCTAGTTTAATCCACAAACTACAGAAAAAACAGCATGTTCACTTCACCTCTACTTTGTAGGCCAATCTCCATGAAGCAGTCTACTCTGCCTAAGGAAAAGGCAGGACTGGCCCCAAAATCAACCCTGCCACAGAACGTGTCAAGGCTGCTGCTCCCAGCTGGCCAGCAGTCAGCGATGAAGACACCACCTAACTCCTCCTTACCACCTGTTGACATAGTGGAATACACATGAGCCCCAACTCTGTGAGGGTGTTAGGAAGGAGATGCACTAAGGAGAGAACGCTAAGAGGCCAGGTGCAGTGTCTCAGGCCCCCAATCCTAACATTAGGGAGGTTGAAGCAGGAGGATCCATTTGAATTCAAGTCTAGCCTGGGCTACACAAAGCTCCAGGCCAGCAGCCTTCCAGAGTGGTCAGCAGTAGTGCCTGGAAATACGCACAGACCACACTGCAACCTCTCCATATGGGGTCACCGCTCTTGACAACAAAAGAGTGTCTAGCAGCTGCGAGATGCTAGCCAACGCTGCAGCCTAATGAATGCCATTTTGTTCGTTTCCTGCCTGCCTAGCCCTGGGTGTGTAGCCACAGTGACCCTTGCAGGTTCTCGTGCACAGACTGGCTGAGCTGAATGTCTGTCCTGCCATGGGGCAGTCATCACATATCACATTTCCACCGAGAAACCAAAGAGGAAAGGAGAGGGTACCTCAGCCTGAGCCTGCTGGAAAGGACAGCGCCTGCTGAAGCAAGCTCAGGCAAGCTCAGGCAGGCGCGGGGCACCATGGCTGGATCCTGGGCACCACACGCCAGCTGGGCAGCACTCTTTTGACCTGCAGGAAAACCACCCCTGCATCCTCCAGTTGGTTGGCGGTAAACAGTAACGCAAGGCAGCCAGGGAAGGGCCTACCTTCTGCGCATCTCCTGTGAAATACGCGATGGCCAGGGTGGGCAGGATCATGAACAGTGCATTATAGTAGAGCAGGCCATATTTTCCCAGCTCCTAGAATGGAAATAATTAGGTTTTTCATCAAGTTCAAGTGGACAGGACTCCAGAATACCAGTTGTTCCTAAATCGCACACATTTGTTAGTGTGTTTTTGTGAAAGTTAAAATGTTTCAACTGCAACAGCTGCACAGAGGTCCAGTCTGTGGCACTCAGCCGCTGCTGCATGACTCAAGCTCACATGAGGACGCCTACCAACAGCCTGAAGTGATCAGTCATAACCTTGAGAGCTATTAAAAGCACCGCACTGCCTGGGGGTAAACAAAACACTGAAAGCCCGGCGCTGAGGCAAAAGCATCCAGCACTGGCATGGCAGCAGGTACAAGCCACACAGAGCAAGGTGACCTGGAAGGGCAGGCGCCGAGCTGCCTGGTCAGGAGGGCGCGTAGCAAGCAAGGGTGCACAGATGTGCACCGGCACAGCACCGCAAGGCACTGCCCAACCACCCTATCTAACTGTCCCTAACCCTTCTCTCCCTAGCTTCTCTCACACAGTGTGCCAACTGGAAAACACCTGAGGGAGTCAGCACCCAGGACTGCACTGTGCTCGGCTGCATGCCACCCTGGGTGCTGTTTCTGTTGCTTCTGCCATACAGTTTTCCTATTTCTCTCGTTGGGCATCTAAACAGAACTCCAGCTGGTCTGTTGCAACTAACTCCTGAACTAGGGTGCATGCCTGTAATCCCAGCACTCGGGAGGCTGAGGCAGGAGGATTGTTGTGAGTTCGAGACCAGCCTGAGCTACAAAGTGAGCTTAAGGCCAGCCTGAACTGCATAGTAAGACCCTGTCTCAAAAAGACCAAAAAAAAAAAAAAAAAAAAAAAAAAAAAAAAAAAAAAAAAAAAAAAAAAAAAAAAAAAAAAAAAAAAAA